>JAHWFO010031644.1:2753879-2779690 GCA_023313115.1 Rhysida immarginata
GACAGGTGTGCATCATTCATTAATGAATGTTGAAGAGTTTCACCCCTTCATTATTGAAAAAGCAAATGGCAAGTAGCTCTTTCTGTTTGGTAAAAGTTTGCCAGTGTGGTAGCCATTTTAACACTTGTTGATCTTCAGAAGAAAAGTAACATTATTGCTAACTTAAAGGCCAATCGAGTGGTGTTACAGATTTTTATCAGATATTTGAATCATCCTCATCATATTTAATAAAATTAGTCTATAAATTAAATTTGGATCAGATCATAAATAGTGTTAATTTGGCTGTAAAATTTTGAAGAAAAAAATTAATAATTAAATAAAAACATTGAAATCTGATTTTTAAGTATAATTACATTGTAAATATTGTTTTCCCATAGGGAGCTTATGTTATATCTGATTAATTATAATACTTAAAGAAAATGCAACCTCTTGTCCACATTAATGTTTAATGAACCATATGCGCATTTCAACTGACCTTGAAGCCATCAATTGCCAGGAGTCCAAGTTCGCATATGTTCTGCTGATTAATGATTGCAAAGGTAGTCGAAATGCGAATGTGGTTCGTTAAACGTTAATGTGGACAAGAGGTTGTGTGTTTTCTTCTTTAGTATTATATTTATCCAGTCACACTGTTTATCCATGCTTAATGATGGTAGAGATTTTAGTCTGTGTTCCTGGTAGAAACATTAAAAAATAGATTATGGGACCTAATGATGTCATAATTATTTATTTGAAGAATTATATTCAAATCTGTTAATCTTTCAATTTCATATTTAATGGCTTTTCATCTGAGTGCCTCCAGGCATATAACTGAAAATTTTTTACCCTTTATGTGAAAAGTAAAATCACATGATCAAAAACCAAGTGAATGTAAATGACAGCACTGTTGCTAAGATTATGAAACATTTTCTGGATAATAAACTGTGATCAAAAAATTTGTGGACATCTGCAACCATAATTTCACAAAAAATAAATATGGTGTTTGAACCTCTTTACATTTGTTATAGTCTCTAGACTCTAAGGAAGATTTTCCACCAGATTTTTATAGATAGCTTCAGTAATTTTCTTTCATTCTTTCCAAAGAGTGTTCACGAGTTCAGTCACTGATGTTGGTTAATGTGGCTAAGCCCATAGCCATCACTCCCAATTCACTCTGTAGGTGGTTGAGGCCCTGTACAAGTGAATCCATTTTTTCAATCTTTTTCCTTAAACCATTCTGGCACACATGTTGCTTTGTGTGACAAGGAGTATTTTCATGTTGGTACAGAAATGGCCTAATCCAAAACTGTTGCCACAATATTGGCAGTGCAGATTTGTCCAAAATGTCAAGGTAAGTTGCAGCCTCTATAGTTTCCGTTACTGGAACAAATTGGCTCCATAGCTTGGCAGTGTTCTCCCCAGAAAATTTTATCAGGTGGGTGGAAGGACATAAAATTAAAAACAAATATCAGTTTTTCTCATATTCAGCCGGGCGGTCACCAAAATAAGCCGGGCGGCGTACTCGTTCAAAAGGGCCTGGAGAGAAGCCTGCCTTGATATTGTCTTCTTTAAACTTCAGTGAGGACCATGCAGTCAGGCATAAAGTTTATTGAATTTAGTTAGACCCTTACTTGGTCAAACTGTTATAAAGATTCAGCATTTCATAAGACATGTTTCCATTGTTCCATGTCCAATTTTAGTGAGCTCTGTACATCATTCTAAGTGTTGCTTTGTATTGATTCTGCTAATATGGAGCTTATGAGCAGCAGCAAGATCATGGAAACTTCATATCCCTCAGTTCTTGGGGAATGGCAATCATTTGTGAAATAGAATTTTGTAACTGTAGCAATTGATTTAGCTGAAGACCTGTCATTGCAGAATAAATTGATTTAGCTGAAGACCTGTCAATTGATTTAGCTGAAGACCTGTCGTGTCACAAATATTAGCACTCGACCTGTCATTTGCAGAATAATAGAAATCTCTTGTACAGTCTTGTTGCTTGGGTACCACTTTGGAACTGACATCTGTTGAGCAACCCATACTGAACAAATCACTAAAGGTAAATTTCTATTTATATTACCTTAAATATCATAGACCTGTATATTTGGACATGTAACATTGTTTTGGAGAGATGTACAAAAACTATTGATCACTTAATCTTTGTCCAATTTGTTTGCATCAGTTTCATCTTGTGGAATGTTCTAATGCAGTAATTCACATAATGCATGTATACGTATGTCCAGTGTTTACTTTGATTTTGTATAACATTGTCCTAACATGAATTGCTCTTTGTTCAACTCAAATCTCTAGGCACAGGTCAAAAGCTTCCATGCTAGATCTGTACTTGAAAAAATGCAGTTTCTAATACCACCATTAAAATATTTTCAATCATTGTTTTTGTATATTTTGAAGGCCTTATAATGTGTTCATACCACATGAAAAATACTGGAAAGCATACGAAGAGATAATGCACCAGAATGGAGGTCGCCCACATTGGGCAAAGGTGAGAGAATTTTTTTTATTTTCTCATTATTGCATGTAGATTCAAATGAACGAGTTATTAAAATAACAGCTTGAATTTGTATCTTCTTATAATAAGTGTTATTTTGTTAATTTTTCTGCTTTCAACATTGCTGTGCATAATGAAGTCTTTAAATGAACCACTTATGATGAAAGTGGTGTGGGTTTTTTTTTTTTTTTTTAAATTGAAGAATCATGGAAGACATTATAATATGTAAAAATAATAAAACAACAGGGGCAAACTCCAGTAAGTGATTCCTGGCCAGAAAAGGAATAAAAAAATCTCACATGAACAAATGTCTGGAAATGGATGCTTTATCTGTTTACTTGTAATAAAGCAATTAGTACAGAACATGAACATCACTATGGCAATAATAGGGTCAACGTTATAGAAGATGTTCGAAGTGGCCTCCTTGGGACGCAATGCAAGAGTTCACATGTCGCATCATGGATTGCTGTACTCGTTCGAATGTTCCGGCCTGTACATGAATGACGTCTGTCGAGGTACTTTTCTTGGTACATCCATGCACCTTCTCGACCATTCTCATGTGCTTCTCCATATGTGAAACCATCTCAGCTTGTTCCTGATATGAATACTAGAACATTGCACGACGAACACTTTAAAGTAACCCTGCAACAGAAAAAACACACTGTCTGTATTGTTTTGAAGGCATGATGTCGTGTATAAAATTATTGCCATTTCCATGGAAATTATGCATTTCTGAATATAAGTTGATGTGAACTTTTTTGATACTTGTGAGGAATCACCCCCTGAAGTATGGTGATAAGCGATTCAGATTTAGCAGTGATTTGAAACGCTGTTACAGGAAGGAATATGACTAATACAAATTTTACAATACAGTAGAGTTAAAGAAAACCAAATATTAAAATTACGCAAGTTACAAATATCACGATTATTATACAGAGTAAATAAATTAAATCTTATATACTAAAACTCTTGCATGTATTTATTTATTTATCTGTATTTCTATCTCCTCCTAGACTGTTTGAGCTAGCGACTTGAAATTTTCAGGGCAGGCTTATCAATAAAGGACCTGCTCTATCGCCAAAAATCAGCCCCCTACGACCCCCCCCCCCTCCCCATTTTCTGGGGTTTTCGTTTAAAATTATCTGCTTTTGCTTTGTAATTCCCCTCAACAGATGGCACGGGCGGGCGAAGCCGCGGGTAACAACTAGTTATTAAATTAAATGTATAAATTTAACCTACATTATTAAAGAAGAGAAGAATAACACTTTAATTTCATTGATTTCACAGTTTACAAAAAATAACAAGAGGTATGGTTTCAGGATTTTTTGCAAATTCACAACAATCTTGAATATTATTGGACAATAGTCATTGGACTATTCCACAACCATCTCAAATATTATTTGACAACCATCCATTTTCTCATAAGGCTGTTGCCATCAACTATTAATTTTCAGACCTCTAACCTAACCTTTGAACAATAGAGAGATTAAATTAAGATGAAAAATGTAAGGAAAAGCTCTGTGACCTGCATTCGAACCAGGGACCAGGAGTATCTAGCTCCTCACCTCTACAAACTGGGCCACTAAGGACACTGGTACATCTAAGCTGTTTCCCAATGCCCAATGACTGCTAATCTTTTTTTCATTATAGCTCTTTTAATGCTATCTTCTTTTTATTTTACCTATAATCATTATCATATCCTAAATACTAATAAATTAACTTGTATATTATTTCAAGGCTCATGGAATGACATCATCAGACTTGAAACTCATGTACCCTTTTTATACCAAATGGTGCCAACTCAGAAAACGTATGGATCCAACGGATACACTTGTTAATTCTTACATGGAACGCATTCTGTGAATTTTGTGTTACCATAAAATAACAAACACAATAATATTTAAGTATGTTTTTTTATTGCTTTTTTGGCAAAACCAGTTTACTTTCATTCCATGTTGAATTTTATGGTTTATTTTTAATCTTTTTATTTATCATAGTTCTGTATTTAAGATTGCTCATAATAGACCATAAAATTTCAAATTATGTTGTTAATTTATAGAATGTTTTATACTGTTTTAAGAATCTTTGAAAATGATCTTTTATGGCTAAAACATTCCTTTTTTTTTATGGACAGTTAAAACGAAATAACAGTTATTTCCTCTCTTAATAGTTATCTAGAATTTCTCAATGTGAGTGCAAGATTTAAAATTATATTTCTATACTTTTTTTTTCCTATTTTGCATATACTAATTTTATATATAATGCAGTGTTCTTCCTAGAAATTTCCATCTGGGTAGAATGAAGAAATAGCCAGCAGACTGGAATTATATATTTGTGGCAGCTTGTAAAATTTTATGTTTAACTAGCTGAGCAGTCATTAAAAATATCTAGGTGCCGTGCCGATCAAAAAGGTCTTGGAGAGAATATTTATTGGTATACTACACTCCATATATGTTTTGTGCTGAGTGCAACTTTTATATGTAAAAATTCTAAATAGTGTATTCTATTTTAAGGGAAATTGAATATAGAGAGCAATCGCAAGGCTTTGAGTTTACTCATCGTGGTACACAAAGATTTTACTGAAATATGTAGAAAGTCAGGATTCAGTAGTATGTTAGGCATTGCTTTCGATTTCCTTACTGTATTTGTCATGTTATGTTGTCAACTGCTCTTCTGATGAAATACGTAAAATTTACAGTCCCCCCCCCCCCCTTTTAGAACTCATTAGAGAATTTTTTTTTTTTTTTAAACTTTTTGTCACTATTTATATTTATTTTGAGGAGAGGCTGAGAAATATTTAGTTTATAATTACCTTGCAAAGAACAGATGATTTTTGTTAATTAAAAAGTTTTAAATGTTTTTAAAAAATAGAAGTTAAAAAAACAAAGACCTGAATTTACTTTAATTTTGTAATTGTGTACATATAAGCACTCGGTTACTTTACAGAAACATTACACAGATCACAACAGCATAATGAAATTTCAGATAAATTCCTGCAAACTTTTTTTTTGTGTGCATGTGTTAGTGTGTGTTTTTGTAATTCACTTCAGAAATTTAAAATTTTGATATTAGACAAACTATTAAGATAAAATTGCCTGATTATAGTTTTGAATCTAAGTTTGTAAATAATAAGTCAGGAAAATCTGTTTACTGTAGGTAAACATTAGGTAATATAAAAAATTAGATCAAATTTTTGGTGATTTTTATTATTATTATTATTATTATTATTATTATTATTATTATTATTATTAATACATGTACTATGATTATTTTTATTTTTTTTTTATTTTTAAAAAAAGGTTTGCACTGCCATTGAAGCAATAAGAGACACATTTGTCATCTTAAATTTTTCTTTTTGGTAGTTTGAAACTTACTGAAAAGTTGAATCATGTCCCATAAGGGACACAGTCAAAGAATGTGTTTTTATTACTTGTATCAACCATTTCAGGGATAATTTGAATGCTGATAATATGAATTTATAAAATGTTTTTCTAGATCATATTTTGAAATAGAATGCAAAAATTTATAAAATTTTGATAGAAAAACATTTTTTGTAGTTTAATTACTTTTTTAAAATGTAAAGTTGATATAACATTTTTCTGCAATTGATTTCTAACACAGAAAGATCTCCTCTATTTATGATCTCATTGTAATTATTTTGAAAGGTTAAAGCTTATTACTGGTAACATTTTTACGTATGTCACACAATGACTTTATTTATTAATACATTATCAAATGCTCTAGGTTATTTCGGTTTATATAAAGGTTTCAACTAGGCTGTGCATATTAGAGCATTTTAAGAACACAAAGCTGAGATGTGTTGTAAGACTAGAAGCTTATTGACGTTGGGGTGGATTTTATTGGGGATTTTAGATGTACAGATGTGAAAATACTCTTATATTATAAAATATTTTAAAAAATATTTAACATGATGTGAGTTGGGAGAGGGGGGGGGGGGGTGATATAATTTTGAAACCGTGCCCGGGAAAATTATAACTTTGCCCTGTGGTTTAATAATTCTTACAAAATAAAATGTTACATGATATTATTACTTTAAGGGGAGTCGCTCCTGTGCAGGCCAATTTTTTTTTTTAAATTATAATAATTTTTCTATTTATGCATAGAATTAAATAAAATTTTGAACACTGAAAGATCTAGAAATTATCTTCAAAAAGACACCAAGTGTATCCTTATATCTGCAGTAGTTAGCAAGTTACAAAGAAGTGCATTTTTTTGGCTTTAAATTAATTTTTAAATTTAACTAATAGAGCTAGAAAGATTTTGTATACACCATTGAAAAGAGCAGACATTTTTCATGACGGCAGATTGATTACTTTTTTTATTTTTTGTCCAAAAATGTTTTATTTTTTTTTTTTAATTATAAAGTAAATATCTTAAGTTACGATTACATCCTAGAGGATTGGAGATCATAACTTTTTATCTAATTATTATATTGAAAAAGTAATCAATCTGCCCTCTGCAGGAGGATGAGATCTTTCCAAAATACCCAAATTTATGAAAATCCATTCACTAGAAGTCGAGATATTTTAAAATATAGGATCGCATTTGGTGAAAAAATTGAACGTGAGAAAAATGAAATCAAAGTTTGCCAATATCGTACACACATATTTCTTCTTATTATCCTATGGAGATTAGGTTTACGTCATTATACAAGGGTCTAATAAAAACCGTTTTGGGGCTTATAAACTTAAAAATTTGAGAAAATCAGGTTTGAAGGTTCCAATATATAATTTTCAAATTTTGACCCAAAATTCGATTTTTGAGGAGCAACTCCCCTTAAGACGCGTGTGGGTTTTTTTTTTTTTTTTTTTTTTTTTTTTTTTTTGGTTTTAAATATACTGTTAGTGAAAATAAGGTGCATCTTTAGATGGTATCATGCATTCATTGACACATGATGCATTTGTGAAAATAATTGAAGCTAGGTAGATGCATCTTAGTCTTACAGGTTTTAATTTTCTAACCATAATCTTTCTGAATATGCATGATTTCTGAGTGTTCTGAACATTTACTTACTTAGTTACTTTTCAAACCCGCTTATCCGTTAGGGTCGCGGGGGCAGCAGCCCTATGGAGGATTTCCAGCGATCGCGATCTTCCGCCATCCGGTGCATGTCCTCTCTGGTAAAACCCAAGCGACTCGAACCCAGATTCTCCATGTAGTCTAGCCACCTGGTTCTAGGCCGACTCCTTGGTCTCTTACCCACCGGCTTGGAAAATAACAACTGCCTAGGAAGACCAGTTTGCGGCATCCGTATCACGTGGCCATACCAGCGCAACTGAGATCTCTCAATGCGGAGAAGTAGCGGCTCAACACCTAAAGACTCCCTTATTGTGCTGCTGTGAACTCTATCTAGTAGGGTAACACCTGCCACACCTCTCAGAAATCTCATTTCAGCCGCTTGTACCCGCGATCGCACTCTTTCGGTCTGAACATTTATTTTTTAAAATTTTAATTGCAAATAATCTTAAAAAGTCAACAACAAAATAAGTGCACCATGATACAACAGTGAGGAGGAAGATAAATTTTATGTGATGGACGAAATGGAAATAATGCTAGAGAGAAAAATTTGCAAATAAAGAAGCAAATTTTTGGAGACGAAAGAAAAAAGGACACAAGAATGTACCATCCTAGAATTAAATTAGGACATTTCAGTTATGCACTTAAAATTTATTTTATGTTCAATAATCTGACTTGAACAGGAGCTCACTCAGGACTTTCTTGTGGGGAGGGGGTTAAACCAATGCTTTCTCAAGTTGAAGCTTAATAGGGGGAGAAACTGGGGTTTCTAGCTGCAAAACTAAAGATTATAAACAATAATTTTAGTCTCTAGGAACTAGGGAGGTGAAAGCCTTTCCTGAATTTGCATAATATTTTTTTCAAGAGAAAAATCTGTAATAGTGTATATATTTTTTTTTTATTTTTGCAAAAAATTGATTTTTTGTATACTGTAGACACATGATTTTTATATTGTGTTTTGTGTCCATGGCCTCTGTCTTTATGGTGAAAGCCATGGTATGGTATTTCTGGATGCTAAATTTGCATTCGCATTCCTATACTGTTATCTGACTTGAGAATTTATTTAGCTGGAAAAGACTGCTCATAATTGCCATACATGAAAATGCTTTGAAATTATGAAATAATGAAAAAAAAAAAAGTTAAAAACTGTTAGTTATTGAATGAAGAGTGAAAAAAGCCATAATATAAGACTTTTTAACATTTGTCCCAAAAATAATTACGGCTTTAAGTATTTGTTGGTTTTGCAGAATCATAATCATTAATTCAGTAATAGTAATTCATTTGTTTATTCTCATGTAAACCATATTTCATCCTAAAGAATTTACAGCAGTTGTTTGACATTAAAATAATTTTTCTTTGTTTGAGTAAATATTTATTTCCTCCCATCTTAATCTTAACACAATTCCCAATTTTCATGCATACTGTTTGCTTAGTTATTTCAGCAGAAATTTTTCAGATAACTTTTGTAAGATTTTGGTTGGGATTTAATTTTCATTAAACGAGTGTATTGATTTTTCATTAAGTATGTGTTTTCAAATTCATTGTCTAAAAAGTTCCTATATATTGTAGCACTGTAACTAGACAAGTCTTGATAAATTTGTCCAGAAGTGATTAAAGAAATTTCTTAATTAGCATTTACTTTAATACAGTGTGTACTGCTTATTGTAATCTTTGGGACCAAGCCAAATCGATAACAGTAACCAAAGTTGAGCATGTCACTGAAATTCAGCAGCCTTATCAATAAAATGGGCACAATTTAAGAAAAGAGAACACAATATTAGAGATCATCACTAGATGCCAAACATGTTATATTGAAAGAAGAGAGATAGACAGAATATTTAATTTACGGTAAATACAGGGATAGTCAAAAGTCTCTTACCCCCCATAAAATTTCAAAGCTAGTGGAGATATAACAAATCTGTTGCAGGCATATAGGAAGTTAGGTAGGGGCTAAACAATGGTGGTGTCAGATTTGACCTTTGACCTCGAATTTTGCACCTTGCAACTTTGTAACCATTACAGGTAGAGAAAAATTTCCTGTTGTATAGTTGTAGAGCTCAAAACACTTTATCATGTTTTTTTCATTTTCCACATGTGGTAATATTGAAAATTTAAGCTTTATAACTTATTCCAAGTTACATTTTAAAACCAGCCAAGCAAACAAACTGCTTTGTGTGTATAGATAATGTTCCATTCTGCACAAATATGATAGCAATATCCGATTGATAACATTAACTGCAATTACAATAAGCAGCACCCACTGTAGTTATTTATTTCAATTTTTTCTTGATAGCTTTTTAATTTTTTGTAATTTTTAAGATTTTTCTTTGTTTAAAAAAACTTAATTACAGATAGTCTATTTTATTTGAACATTAAGATCAAAGTAGTGTTTTCAAAAATCTCTTGAGATATGTGTATTGATTTATGTATAATTGGACCATTATCTGGACTGGTCTCAATAACTAAGTAACCATTAATGGGTACTGATAGAATAAAGTAGGAAATTTCACTGCTGTCCTCTGACACTTCATAACTGCTGCCACATATTCTAACAGCTGGATAGCATGAACAGGGAAATATAACCAGTCAGAGGCCACGTGAGTAATGTTGTTTGGATGATGTTAACAGCATCTTCTGAAATGCCAATGCCACTTATTGGTAGACTGCTATTTAAGGCACATTCAAATCAATGACTTTATTGGCTAGTATGTTAGCTTTTGGTCCAAATAAATGGCACATTGATGTATTAAATGACAGTCATCTATGTCCAAAAATAAAGGTAGGAGGTGACACTTGTCCACAAAATAGATTTATTTGGCATACCACAAATCTGAATGCATACTGAAAGATGTCTACTTAGCAGTTGAAATGTTCATTTATGCTATGCTGAATAAATTTCTTTTATGGACAAGTGTTGCCTCCTACCTTTTATCTTGTGTGTGAAGTAATCATAGCTCCTCAAGGTCAGTTACCACTTTGTTTTATCTAGTTCTCTATATGTTTGAATTGAGTCTGGAATATTGGGTCCTAATAAATGTTTGGTTCCTGTACTGGTGGTCTTTTATAACTGAATGCTGCACTGTATACCAAACACTGATGTATCATCTGGCATTAGTGTCATCCCTTCTTCATATAGCAAATTTAACTGAAACCTGAAACCCCCTCCCTTCCAAAAATTATACGTATATCCATGTTTCATTTCATATATAGCAGTACACATTACTGGTTTTGTTTCATCAGACTGCCGGAATTTTTATGAAATAAATAAAAACTTTATCACATTTACTGCTGTCCAAGAATGGGAGAAAATGCATTTTAATTAGGTTAAAAACTCATGTTTTATTAAAAAAAAAAATCCAAGTGCGAGTTTAATAATTAAATAGTTATTAAAGACTGGGAACACCAGAAGAGTGCCAAGAAATGCTTGTGCTCAGAAAATAATGTATTATAATCACATGTCACATGGTCAGCCATTTTTTGATGGTAACATGGGAGCAGCAGTGAATGTGTTACAGTAAAGAAATCCATAGTTTTGGGATATTTACTTTTGTCTTAGAGAATAGAAATGAGGCCAAAATTGTTGCTTATTTTTAAGTCTAATATTTTGTAAGTATTAGAATTTTACTTCCATGGAATCCAAAATAAAGCTTGCAGGTGAGATCTGACTAGCAACATATTTTACGTGGTCTATAAAATGCTTCATGCATACTTATTCTTCAAAAAAAAATGTGCTCATTAAAGAAAATTAATTTAATTTTGATTTTTTTTATGTATAATTTGATATGTTTTATCTCATTTTTTCATGTATTGTAATTTAATTTTCATGTAACGAATTTAAGTAAGCTTAGATTGCAGAGCTACACAATGGTAGAATTTGTTTATTCATTGTTCCTTGTTGTTGGTCATGTAAATAGCTGCTGTATTAACTTAATGTAGAATTACATGTTAACTATACTTAGGCAAAGTATATTATGTTCTTTATCAACATAAAATTTTTATTGATTTTCAACTACATTTGAAATACATCAATTATCTTTTTTAAAATGTTAACTTTTGATTCTTTTATGTGGTAAGAATAGTGTCATTTAGAGCCTAATGCAAATGCTTGATTATCAACCATTAGAGAATTTTCTTTCATTGAAGAAAGTTTTTTTTTACCTTATAATTTTTGCTTCATTTTGTCTGTAAAATACTCCATTAAATGAGGAAATGTACATAACAGTAAAATGATTGAAAATCAAGCATATTGACAGTAGTATTTTTATGCTGTACAGTGCATTCATATTATTTATCTAAATAGCCTGTGAAGCTTTGTTCTCATTTAATTGATATTTTGTAGAATATTCAGCCATATTTTTGTGTTAAGAATTTTTGTTATATTTTTTTAAAAAGTTAATGAAATTCAGGAAAATTGTATTTATTTTATTTTAAATTTATCTAAAAAATTAAAATAAAAATTTAACTGTTTTATTTGTTATTTGTTTTATTTAATTTTATTGCATAGCGTTAATACGGAGCTATTTATAAGTCACTCTGGAGTTTGTAAACAATGTCCTACAAAAGTCACAACACTCCCAGCAAATATTAATATATCATCAAATACAGAAATTCTGTGGTTTTTACGTGTGCTTGATATGTCCACTCATGGTAACATGATAGATGTTAGCTTAATCTTTCTCCTGACACGTGTACATTGTAACATGTCAGCATTGATAATATCCAACATCTCCACAATTAGTTGTCAAAGCTCTTGTAAATCCGGTGGCATAGGGAGATCTGCACATGGTTCTTGATCAGGTGATTATGGATGCCAGGAACAAATGAAAGTCCTTATTGGCTGTGTGATCAATTCAACAAAGAAGTTGCTCAGTGATGGAAAATCTCCAGGTCCCTGTTTGCATGACTTGTCGAGTTCCTAGGACTGATTATAAATGCTCCTGCACTCTTTCAACCATATTCGTAAAAGATCTGGCCGTCCAGTTTTTTTTTCTACACACCGACACGCATTGATTTTTTGTACCATTGGCAAGTAGTTTTATCTGTTGGGGGGGGGGGGATTCCTTGTGCTGTGTCCAAAATATTCATTGTACACTCAAAATTTATTTACTTTAGGCAAATACAGTATACTATTTTACCTATCTTCTAGCAATCAAGCTGTGAAGTATGCTACTTTTGTCTTGCTTCAGAAAAACTTCCAGAGTTTCTATATTCAATGATTATTACATTTTTGTGTGAGCATTGTGGTTTTGTAAAACAACAACAATCAGAAATCTTGAAGTGACTTAAGAATAAAATTCCATCATAAGTATGTTCAGTGCTCTGTTCACAGTTTGGTTGAATGCATCTATTTTATGGTGTAGTAATGATTAGAGCACTAATTGGCAATAAGAAGGGACGAAGTTCGGCTTCCTAAAAGGTATAGTTCTAGCTATTATCTTCCACATATATCTAACTCTAGGAAAAGTAGTCCACCTTCTGATTCCATTGTGAAACCAATGGATGGTAAAAAAGTAATACCATTAATTTCATCAAGAAAGTTGTTCAAATCATGATTCTGACAATCAAACTCCGGCAAGCGTTTTTTTTCTCTTGTTGCTAAATGGTACAATTCTTCATATTGCTGATTGGCTATGTATTTATTATTTCTGGATGAATTTTAAGTACTCCAAAAAACTGCAGGGAGTGGGTACTGACTGGAAATGGAGTAAAAAAAAAGGTCATATCAACAAGTGTCTGGAAACTCTCGGTGCATGTGCAAATCGTCCTGGCACACAGTACATGGCTTTTCAGATGCCCCCAGAAGTAAAAATCTAGGGGGTTTAAGTCCAGTGATCGAGCAGGCCATTCAACAGGGCCACTGCATCCTATCCAATGTCTAAGGAAGATGTTGTTGAGGTGTTGGCAAACAATAATGTGGAAGTGGGGTGGCGTCCCATTGTGCCTTCTACCATGGCAACAATGCATTTCTGGACACATGTTGATTTTTTTTTTTTTATAACTCCATTTCCCTGTTGGTGTACTTAAAATTCACCCTGTATAGTCTCTTCCATCTCTCTATTTATTGACTCATACTGAAAGAAGGCTACATGGTAGCTGAAATATACATTCACAAATAATGGTATTAATATGGACAAGTGGTGTTTGGTTTCTTTCAACTGTTAACTAACAAAAATATTCAGCTGTTAAGATACTTGCTTTCTTTTTCTCTTTACTAATTTTTATTTCAGACTATATTAAACATGATGAATTACATCAAATGAGTAATTAAGCAGTGTGGCTCATAAGTTGCTTTCCCATTTAAAAACTGAATAAAATTTTTGTTAATAAATGAATTCATTGTTCCTTGCCAGTCTTAAATTTACTTTGGCTTTGTTGGTGATGGTACAGTTTTGTTTAATAAATTATTTCATTTGGCCTTGGTGGGGATTCCTGTGTGGCACCGAGCTACCTTTATGCTTATCTTTGGTAGCAATCAATCAATATTGCTTTATTCTACATCTGATTTTTTTTCCCTCCCAGAATCTAAATCTTCTACATTGGATAATCTTTGTTCATTGATTTTGTTAATCCATCTTTACTTTAGTGTAGCTTTAGCCTAAGTTTTCTTTAATTCTTCATTTTAGTTTTCCTCTGTACATTATGAATTTGTAAGCTGTTTTTGCATCTGTGGCTTGTTAGTGGTTTTAATAAACAAAAAGCAACAAATACATTATATGAAGAGAATAATTATTTTGTGGCAACTTGTTGTAATCTATAAAATTGTCAGATGAACTTTTTTTTTTCAAGGATGTTCTGTGCTTTTAGAATATTTTCTTTTTCTGCATTCATTCAACAAGAAATTTTTTACAACAAATAGAAATGCTTAAAAAGAGACTTAGAAAAACGTAATGAATTAGCTATCTAGATTTTTGGTTTGTTGGAGCTTTTCTTTAGCATTTCTGCCACAAGGTGATAAATGTTATCAGGTGGGACTAGCTTGTCTTTAAGAAGTGTCAGTAAATTATGAGCAAAGCTATTCAATTAATCAATATAATTAGCTCTGCAAGTTATGTTCTTCTCAGGGTTCAAAGTGATTGGCTGTATTTTATGTTGATGGAAAGTGATTTACTGAAAACATTGAAAGCAGTTGCATTGAAAAATAAATTTCTTTATTTTTCATTCAAAATCATTATGAAGGCTTATATAAGCAAAAATAAAAAAAAAAAAAATTTTCTTCAGTAACTAAAAATATTTCTGTACTGAACTTCATTACCAGAGTTCTCACTATAAAACATGTGAGGCTTAGAAAATCTATAGATGCTAGATACAAGATTCTGCCACACAATCTCCTACATCACAATTGCTTTATGACTATTGAATGTTTTTGCTATCTTGAAAATTAATTTTAAACTTATTAAAAAAAAAACCACTACATGGATAAAGTAAAATGGGAAAAAATACCTTTCCAATGAAATTGGGATTTAACAGATAAAAGCATATGGTGAAAGTCAAATTACATTTACAGGGAAAACAAATTGAATTATGTTTGATAAATTATATCAATATGCAACAGTGCAAGTTTATTTATTTCATTCAATTTCAGTTAATCTGCAATTTCTTCAAAACTTATAGCTCTATAAAGCAGTATATTCTTTTTTTTTTTGTAAATTAAAATTTCCAAGGAATGAACTCCTTGTCATTAAAAAAAATTATAAAAATAAATGTACACTAAATTTATACTTCAGTTAATGTGAATGTACAAGTGTAGAATTTATTTTTTCAAAAAGTAGTTTTGATACACTAGAAAACAAGAACCCCCACTGTAACAAAATTTACAGTTTCAGCTAAGTAAAAAAAAGTTCAATGGCCAAGTGTCCAGTTCCACTTTACTGACAAGTTACTTCATTAAAAATATATAATTTTGAAGGCTAATGTTTGTTTCACTTATATTTCAATTAAAATCACATGTAATAAAAACTTTGAATTGCATAAAAATAGTGGTTCTTTACTTGCTGTTGTTGCATCTCGTATTTTGATTTTTAAAAGTTAGTTCATCAACAGTGCTTAGTTTAAATAAACTGTTTCATTTACGCTATAAGATTCATTCTCATAATGGTACACTCGTTTCTCTTGACTATATTAACCATTGAAAATCTTGTTAAATAGACTGCAGTAATGTATTGAAATAATATTTACACGACTTTAAAATTTCAATAAAAATTTAATGTAAAAAGACCTTAAAGTTGTAATCAAAACAATGATATAAACAAGGATTGATCAAAACTGATCATGTTTATTAATAAAATTTACAACAATAATTGATATTTTTGTTAATAAAATTTTGGAGACTTGTTATTGAACATTTTTTACATAGCATGACTGCTGAATGTCACCTGATGAGACTTATTTCTGTTACGTGTTTTTTTTTTTTTTTTGAGTTTGGAGACTACTATTCAGTAAACAGTTTATAAAAAATATTTTTAATATTGCAGCAATAAAACATTTTATTTGTTCATATGATTGTTACTCTAGGGTGAATAAATGATAATTGGCATTCTTAAGAAAAGGTTGATGGATTTTTTTTTTTTTTTTTTTTTCATGTGAAAATTTTGCAATACATAAGGAATACTTTGGAAATAAGCTTTTATATCAGGCATAGCTTCAGTTACTTATCCTATTGATATCACAATGTCTTAAATAATCATTATCACAGAGTTCAAAGACTAGTTTTAGAAACTAATTTTCTCCACAGTTTAACCGTTCATAACAGCTAGCATAATTGATGGCTTCTGGCTGTTCAAAACTAGTTCTATACAAAACTGCTTTTTAGCTTTGTATTTCTTTTAAGAGATGCAGATTGCATTATCAGTTTGGATGGGATTTATGGTGTTTTTTGGATCGAATCTTTGATTTGTCATCAGATTTTTTATCTGCTGGTGCTTTCGTTGTTTTCTTTCCTTTTCCTTTTCGTTTACCTTTTGGTTTTTCTTCATGGTCTGTTTTACCCTTCTTTCTTCGTTTCTGCAGACTTTCCTCCCATTTCTGTTAAGAATAAATGAAATATTACAGAATAAGTCAGTTATTGAATTAATTACAGTGCTCCCTCTATATAACTGCACTCTACATAACAAGTCCATATAACGAAGTTTTTTATTTTTTTTTCGTTATATGGGCTTTATAAATTTGCTGTTATGTAGAGTGCCGTTATAAAGAGGGAGCACTGTATTTTGTTTAATTATAAATATGATAATGACAACGTTACTGATTTTATTTTTGTCAAAAAGTGGAATGCTAGTTTCTTTTCAATACTAACAATACAAGGAGCAGCAAAGCGTGGATTCTCACACGAATTCTAAGCATGGCTTTTAATCTTTGCTTTAAATACATTCTCAAAATATTAAGTTTATAAGGGTTTATTTCTAATTTTTTCTCCTATTGATAATTCAAATGTGATTAAAATAAAAAAAAAAAAAATGTAAAAAAATTCTTAGAAAAGTTGCTGCTTTTGTTTGTGTGTGTGGACTAAAATGTGATTTCATTTCTCTTCACCATTACTCTTAATAGGATCTATAAAATTGTTTCGGGATGACTGCATCATTATCTTGAATCATTGTAATAGATTTAGATACCACAATTATTTTGCACCCTCATAATTATCTCATTTAAATCTATATTAGTAGAAGGGCTCTGCAGACCATTTGTTTTGCGTTCTTATGAAAAATAGTGTACAAAAAGATAGGACAACACAATTGTAAACTTTTTTTAAGTGCAAAACTACCAAAAACTTCATTTTGAGTTAAAATCTGAAATATTCAGTTCAGAGCAAAAACGGGCAAAGCATCGCACAAAGAGATGAACAACTGAGGGAAAACAGAACCTTGGATCTTTAAAACAAGAAGTGATTTTATGACAGAGTTGACGCGTTTCAGCCATAGTCATATAAACGTTATGCAAAACAAAATTCTCACTTGTGCATAGGTTAAAAGTTAAAACAGTTGAAGTTTACAATGATTCCCTTTGATGTCATTGTAAATCGTATGGAGTTAAGGTATCACCAGGAATAGATGAGAAGGGAATATGACTCAATAGGAATTTGTCCTGGTCTTTTTTCTGTAAAATGACGCATGCAGCGGTTTTCCGAATTCCAATCTTGCACTACACTGCATAAATCTGTTACGCAGCTTAGTGTAAGCACTGAAAGTTTTCTCTTTCGTTTTCTGGTTCATATCTGGACTTTTCCAGGCCACTTTAGGACAAAAATTTGCTGCTCTTCCAACTAATTCTTCACTGAGCCAAATTGGGATGAGTTCGGAAAACCGCTGCGAGCGTTGCAGAATTTCATTCAGGTAACCGCGGATTACGTTATGGAAATGGGGTGGGATTAGGAACTGCTCCAGCATGTCACAGTAGGCTATTCCACTTGGTTATTTCTATGAAATAAATGGACCAAAGACAGACCTGCCAACGTTTTCTGGAAGAAAACCAGGTGATAGTAAATTTTTGTAGGATAAAATATACATATCGATAACAATTAATTCTTACAAAAATTGTGCACTGAAATTTTACTTTTGGACTTAATTTTACACTATATGGAACCCGTCAAAATTTGACGGCAAACAATTGTGCGGTTTCAAAAAATATCCTCTCCACAAAGACGTCACAATCAAGAAACTTTGCTAGCATTGATGATCAATTTACGACATTTACAACAATTAACGACGATAACAATGATCAATGCGCATGCGCAGAAGTGCCGATTTTGCTCTTTTAAAAAGTGCTTTGCGTTTTAATATATAGGATTAGGATGTCACAATTACATATTGTACACTAGTCGAAATAATTAAGGGAGCAAGATACACGGTACGTGAACTAAGTACTCAGTAAGTTGCTGGTGCATCATAGGAAAGATGGGAAAATTTTAGGGGTTCTTTTACGAGAGTACTATTCGCCGGGAGATTTTTACGTTCCGCCGGGTGACCGGGTGAGATTGTCAAAATCCGGGTGAGTTGGCAGGTCTGCAAAGACTTTCTTTTGTGAAATAGAGCATTTTCAATGGTGGCGTAAGGGTTCTCTTTGCCCTACATGTGCACATTAAGGTGATTGATTATTCCCATTTATACGGAATCTGGCTATAGACTTTCTCACTCTAATCAGTTACAGTGTGTAAACTTGTTCTGGTGTTCACTTGCATTATCGAAAAGTAGCGCCATTTCTGATTTGCTTTAACCATTACGTAGAACCTGCCTTGTTCCGGCAGTTTGCAAATGCTTTTCTTGCTCTATTCTTCTGTACTTTCCTGAAAGTATTCAGCAATGGTTCTTTTCACTTCATTTGTTATACACTACATGATCAAAGGAGTTGGGACACCCCTGTGAACACCTACCGTAATTGTGAGACTGGACTGGGCCCGTTCATCAAGGTGGACGGAAACCTCAATGCTGACCATTCTGGATAACGGGGCACTTCCAGCACTGTGGGAACACTTCGGTGACGGGCCGTTCCTCTTAAAGCACGACAATGCACCTTGCCACAAAGCAAGATCCATATCTGACTGGTTTGACGAGATGCGGGCTGAAGAACTGGATTGGCCCGCCCAGAGTCCTGATCTCAACCCCATGGAACATCTTTGGGACGAATTGGAATGACGTGTGAGATCCAGGATGGTTCGCCCTACATCTGTCCAGGAACTGACCACGACACTCCTCGAGGAATGGAGGACAATACCTGTGGACACATACCGTAAACTTGTGGACAGTATGCCATGTAGGGTGGAGGCAGTGATAGCAGCTCGGGGTGGTCCTACACACTACTGATTGAAGCTTTTTGCGGCTTTACGGTAGTGCAACAGGTGTCCCAACTCCTTTGATCATGTAGTGTAGTTGTCGGATGAGAAGTGTTTGAAGTAGAGGCTGTCTGTGTCAATTTGGGGATACAGAGGAAAGTTCATACTGATCGCGATTCACTAGAATTGCTTTAAAAAGTCCTAACAGAAGGCAGCAGCAGTCTACGCTGGATGCAGTCAGTGCGGGGTCCGATTGGCAGGGCCCTTCCAATAGCCTGCATTTTGTTTACATTACATATACAGGGTGTCTTAAAAAGGACTGATGGATTTTAAAATGGAAAAGCAGGCAAATGGTGATGGTTATTAAAGTTATGTTTACAAGAATCTCATTATCCGTAGTCCAAAAAGATCGATCCACAAAGCACAAGGAAACATACCAAAACAAATTCCTGACTTCACAACTCCTGTTTCCTGCATTCCCACCTGGCCTTTTTTTCCTGCCAACCTTGGCGACGTCAGTGATGAATATGAAGAAAGGTTCAACCAGAATTATTTCTACCGTGGAGAGGTGGTACCAGGGAAAATGGACCCCATAGTTGCAGATTACTGCTGGACCCTCCTTTGGGACCTTCCAAATGTCACACACAAAAGAAAGTCCTCGGCAAAACGGGTCTGCTGAAAGTTGAACGTTTAACCGTTTGCCACATTTCAAAACACATTTGAATTTACTTAACTGGAGATAGTGTTTTACATAATATGCACATCTTGCGAAATAGGCGTAGAAATTGGAAATAATTAATATGACGATTTCTAAAAATTGGTATGTGATAAAAAAAATTTCGTTTTCATTTTTGTAATTGGCATTAAAATACTACATGAAACCCCTAATTTGATTCCGTGAGCTTTTTGGGTGTTAACCAGTGGATTTAAGAATATCTAAACAGATCTCGTTATTTTCTAAATTGGCATTTCAGCTCTTTCACTTTAGATGAATTTGTTAAATGTAAGCATTTATTTTTTGTCTAAATGAAGTTTCATGATAATGCTGCTACTGAAAAGTCGCAGTTTTGAAAAATAATTTTAATATGCAACTTTCTGTAAAAAGGGGTGAGTTAGAAGTGATAGTTCCTCTAACCTAAGTTATTACACAGGGTGTCTAAAATCAGATCTCCTTACACCTGAAATATGCATTTTCGACCATCGGTTCCATATCTCAAAATACTCGTTCTACAGTCCTCTACCATCTGTACAATTTTGAGCCTAAAGGCTTGAGACACTGTATGTTAAGTGCTGGTTAAGTGGACGTGGCTTGATATTTTGTGTGACATTTTTGAACATTTATAGAATGAAGGTGCAGAAAGAACATTTCATGTCAATATGCTCAGCCACTGATAAATATTGCTTATATTTTGAGATTTGGGTAATGACCGAAAGAGTGCGATCGCGGGTACAAGCGGCCGAAGTGAGATTTCTGAGAGGTGTGGCAGGTGTTACCCTACTAGAGTGCACAGCAGCACAATAAGGGAGTCCTTAGGTGTTGAGCTGCTACTTCTCCGCATTGAGAGATCTCAGTTGCGCTGGTATGGCCACGTGATACGGATG
Source organism: Rhysida immarginata (assembly GCA_023313115.1). Taxonomy (NCBI): domain Eukaryota; kingdom Metazoa; phylum Arthropoda; class Chilopoda; order Scolopendromorpha; family Scolopendridae; genus Rhysida; species Rhysida immarginata. The sequence continues at coordinate 2,774,768 of JAHWFO010031644.1, forward strand.
CCGCAAACTGGCCTTGCTAGGCAGTTGTTATTTTTCAAGCCAGTGGGTAAGAGACCAAGGGATCTGCCTAGAACCAGGTGGCTAGACTACATGGAGAATCTGGGTTCGAGTCGCTTGGGTATTACCAGGGAGGACATGTGCCTGATGGCGGAAGATCGCGATCGCTGGAGATCCTCTATAGGGCTGCTGCCTCCGCGACCCTAACAGATAAGCGGGTTTGAAAAGTAAGTAAGTTAGTTTTGAGATTCCCAATAAACCGATGCGGCGGTATTGTCAGAACTATGTGGTGACCATGCAAATGGTGTCGGTTTTGTTGATGAAACGCTACCAGAATAGTTTCATTTATCCAGATAAGGCTTGAGAAGTGCAGCAAGTTATAAAATAAAGCCATGATGAATACCTACAGAGTCTGAGAAGAGAAAAAAAAACGACTAATCAATCTTAGGATGTTGGGGAAGAGATGACACCAAGAAGAAAATGCACCCTGCCAATGCATCAAAGATTGTCTAGGAATGGTTGGAGAGATTGTCTATCACGGGCAGAGGTGGACTGCGTGGTTCCTATGGAAGGAAGGCAACAGGCCCGCAGCAGATTGCACGCATTATGTGGTGATAGTGCCTCGTCACGAGCGATAGTTCACTGTCCACTATGCCCTCTTCAGTGAAATGAACCCCTTGCGTGGTGTCAGGTTTCCGGACAATAATGCCCTGCAAACAGCCGTCAGAGACTGGATGCGTGAAACTTCAAGAGAATGGTATAGTGCGGCCATACGAAAACTACCGGAAGGGTGACAGTGATGCATAGCTCTTCAGAAGAATACCAGGGAGTCCGGACCATCCATGACACGGTAAATGTCGTTAGTCTAAATTATTTGTAACGCCACTCGTACATGTATTTTGGAGTTTATGAAAATGAGTTCCTAGAAGTTGCATTTTAACTCTAGTACTTCAGAATTGGCTGTAAAGCAATGAGTCTAATAACGTTCAGATTATTTTTATTAGTACTGCCCATTGTAAAATATTTGCAATGTTTTCCTAAAGTATGCTTTTTAACCTAATCCCTTCCGTTTTTAATGTAATGGCAACTGAACATAACGAATCATGTGGACAATGTCTAGTTCTTCGCACTAATACAGGCTATTATTGTATTCATTGTAAGTATAAAATCTTGATATAGTAGAATTACCACAGCATTATTTAATAAACAGTTACATACATTTATTACGTTCGGTATATTATCAAAAGTATTCCCGACTCCACAAAAAATGAATTTTTATTTGTGGCAATGAATACTTTCATGGTCTACTTTTTGCTTGTGTCTTGCCTTTTCTTGTCCATGCCTCGAGGCATAGCTTCAGGCCTGCCACTTCCCATTGTGCAAGGAGGCCTTAAGATAGCGGTGCCAAAATATATTTTTGTACAAGAGCGCTCAGCACCCTATTGGTGGATCTGCATAATTTCATCCAATTTCCCGTAGTCTCGACAGGAATAGCTCTCCATTCGTCCTGCAAAGCTACTGCCAGAGATGAAAACTAGGACATTCATTGTATTCGATTTTGCATCTATCTCAGTAGTTCATCTCAGAGGTATTAAAATCAGGAGTCTGACAGTGAGTAGGCTACTCGAATAATCCCACTTTATTTTCAAGAAACCAACCATAAACACGCCGCGCACAGTGTGGAAAAGAATGGTTATCCGCATAACATTGCCACATTGGTAATAGGACCAGAATTTTGAAGTATATTTCTGAGTTCATAAATTTTGACAGATTGGCCCTAGTCCCATCTACAAAAAAACACATTCATACCATTATCGAGCGTCTGAATACAGTCCGAGAAAAATCGTTCGTCGGAAAGTCGCCAAAGCCATCAAATTATCGTTCTAACATGAACAAATTTCGGTCTTCCACAGTTATGGAATTTTATCTTTTAATTTTTCTTATCAGGTCCCTTTTTATCACATCCCGTCAGTTTTTGCGGCCTTCCTGAATGTTTATTTGCTATAGTGCACTATCTCTTTGCGACATCACTTACATTCGATTTTTGTATGCCTAGTGTTCTGTATGATAATACACACTATATAACCAAAAGTCTCTCTAGAAACCGATTGATATTTCGTGAGGTTACGGAATTGTTGTTAATAAAAAGTCGGATCTCTTTAGTAAGGGGTAAGTTCTCCACTAAGTTGCTGGAAAGTATCCCTTCTTTCTGTAGAATGCCGAACAATAAATGAGTGAAAGTTAGTCGAATAGATCTGGCGAGGAATCGATGCTGTAGCTCATTCCAAAGATGTTTTATTTAGGTTGAGATCGGGACTTTAGACTGGCCAGATGAACCCTTCCACTTCTGTCTTCAAACCACGAATTTAAATGGTATTTGCTTTATGAGTAGGTGAGTTTAATTGCTGAGACAAGAAAGGACCTTCCCCGAAATGCTGCCACTGTTCGGATAGCGTGAAATTGTGCAAAATCTTTTTTAGACTTTAATGGAAAAAAACTGCCTCAGACCACCAACGCTAATTTCACTGCGACCATAACACTCTTCGTACAATCCTGATATCAGCCCATCAGATTCCCCAAACTGAAGCAACCATTCCGTGGGAACCATCTTGGTACTACAGGGTGGTGCAAATAAAAGTAGCCTCGCATGAATTGCAGAGAAACCAACCTAACGCCGTAAGCAGTGATTGGGCTGTCCCATTATTAGCACAGCAGGTTAATAGCGAGAGACGCACCGTTATGTGTTTTTTTTTGTACAAGCCTATGACCATTGCACGGTTTTAGAGCAAATAAAGTGAAAAGTTTGGTGAACATTTCTTGGAACTTTAGAATACCTTTGCTTTTAACATTTATTTATTTGTTTATTTTTAATGGGACTCTATTTTTTATTATTTTATTTTATTTTATTTTATTTTCTGTTTGTCTTCTGCAACAACAACCCAAAGTTGAAGTGATTACAGGAGATGCTGAAAGTGACCACCATTCACCTCTTGACACTTTTGAGCTCTGGTCAATAAGTTGTTAAACACAGAAAGCAGTTGAGACTGCGAGATAGCCTCAATCTCAGAAACAATGTTTTGCTTCAGTTCTTCAAGTGTGCGAGGATTGTTCCGATAATCTTTGGATTTTAGAGCACCCCACAAAAAGAAATCACAAACTGAGAGGTCCGGTGATCTTGGAGGCCAGCTTGGACCAACTCCGTCCTGACCTCTGCTAACAACTCTCTCAAGTTCAAACACTTCATGAATGCGGTCCAGTGTACGACGTGCAGTATGGGCTGTTGCTCCATCTTGTTGAAAGTAGCCGTACGTTAGTTCCTCCTCAGTTAATTGATTGACGAATGGGTTATAGATGTTTGCGATGTAACGTGCTGCGTTCACCGTTTCATGGAAGAAGATTGGACCAAGAATGCGTCGAGCAGAGACTGCACACCATACGCCAACTTTCTGGTCGTGCAAAGGAATTTGATGATATTCGTGAGGATTATTGGTCGACTAGTGTCGGGTGTTCTGCGAGTTGACATAGCCAGAGAGATAGAACCAGGCTTCATCAGAAAGGAAAAACAGCTGCATATCCAGTCCATTCATTGTGATTTCTTGAAATAGCCAGTTACAGAACTGAAGACGTTGAGGAGAATCCGCTGGTTTCAGCTCATGGACCACGGATACTTTGTATGGTCGCATCTTCAAATCGTCGTGCAGAATGCGTCCACACGATCTTCTTGAAATTACGGTCTGCTGAGACAAACGGCGCGTTGATTTGCTTGGACTCTGTAGCATCATCGTTTAGAGATTTTGGACATTTTGTGGATTTTTTACTCGTTTTGGAGTTGTTCTACGCTTGTTTAAAACAGAACCTGTATCCCGCCACTTTTTTATTAAAAGTTGCATCGCACGTTTTGTTGGAATTTCCTCATCTTCAAAGTTTTGAGCAAACAAATCACTACACTGCTTCCAGGAGCTGGTTTTTGCATAATTCTCAACAATGAAGATTCTCTGCTGCACCGAAAACACCATTTTTTCAGCTAAGAATCGTTCAAATCATGCGTTTCTCGGTATATACCTGCAGCGCTGATAATGAGACAGCCAACTCATTACGGCGTTAGGTAGGTTTCTCTGCAATTCATGCGAGGCTACTTTTATTTGCACCACTCTGTATAAAGGAGCTTCTGGTGAGGTGAGATGGGTAAAGCAGACAGCTCAACAATGAAGGTGATAATGGAGATTTACATTAAAGGCTCGTAAATTGAATTTCTAAACTAAATTTGTCTTTTCGATTTAATCTTAAAGTGTGCAAAACTTTTGAAACGTCTCTCGTATAATTATGCAAGAAAAATATTAAAATCGATTTTTTCCCCCATAGATTTTATCTTTAAAGTAAAGCACTGAAGCTTACCTGTATTTTTCTTAAAAATGCATCTTTGACAGGAAGGGCTAACGTTCCTTCTTTATATAACAGTCTATTATGAGTGGAGTCTTCAAAGCCTAGAATAATATATCTTGATTGGCTGGTTAAACGAGGGCAAGCACAAGCACTAATTGTCCACAACATTTCCAGTCGATGTGGTTGAATTTTCACTCTGGAATGTTTGATCACTTTCTCCACTTGCACTTGAGTGAATGTAAGTTCACCCAAAATCTCTACAGATTTAACTTTTGCCTGTATTACTGAGAGGTTGATAAAAAAGAATTAAAACAAATATTAATTCATTTCTTTGAAAGATAATTGAAAATACAGGGTGATTACAAAAGAACTTCACACTTTTAAAAATTTATTACATCAAAGCTATTCAGAATATAGACACACCACATACGGATTCTTAAAGAAAAACTCTTGAAGTTTATTGTGACACAGTTAAAGATGTTCAATATGCCCCCCTGTAGTCGAATTCGTCCCAAACCCGCATTAACATGTCTCCATCAATCC
>JAHWFO010031644.1:2780090-2820602 GCA_023313115.1 Rhysida immarginata
TTTATAACATATTACCCAACCCACCTGTTTCGCCCCCCCCCCCCCCCTTGGCGTCCCCCTCGACCAAGTTCTAGATCCGCCACTGGAATCACCCATACTATCTCCCCTAAAAGTTTTACATTGAATTTTGAATCACCCTGTATAAAGAGAACGAACTTGAACTATGTAAATGATAACAATAAATTTATTTAATTAGACGATGGTTTTAGTAATGTTATATTTAATATTAATTGGAGTATCTTCTCAACATGTTTCGCCTGACTGCATTATTGGAACAAAATTTTAAGATGATTGTTTAGGACAAAAGTTTAAGATTTTGAAAATATAAATTGGATGGTTAGATTTTCAGCAGTGATGTCCGTTGGATCCGGATCTCGGATATCGGATCCGGATTTCGGATATCGGATCCGGATCTCGGATATCGGATCCGGATTTAGGATTTCGGATCCTTTCGCTGGATGCGTATTAAGACTAATTAGGACTTAAGAGGACTAGGCTAACACTTAATAAAAGCTTTTATAAACTGCTTTCAGAAAAAGTTTGCATATACACAATTTCCTGATATAGGATCCGAATTTCGGATCTCGGATCCAAGATCCGGATCTCAGATTTCGGATCCAAGATCTGGATCTCGGATTTCTGACCAAGATCAGGATCTCGGACCTAGGTCCGAAAAAAAGAACCGGATATCCGGATCTTGAATTATCCGGATCTTGACATCACTAATTTTCAGCCTGCATCTCCCCTTTAATCCAGGAGACTAGCTGTTTGGGATGGAAGGATGATGGTGAAACAGACAAACACAAGCTGTTTGGGATGGAGTCAGAAATTATCCGCAATGTTGACATAACTCGTCTTACATTTATGATACGGACCTCTGGCCTCATGTATTTTATTATTATGCTGTTGTGTTCATGCTATGAAATTTCTGTCCTAATTCCTCTATTTAGACGTTTGTTGTTGCAGATTTTTCATGGCTGTTCCATTAGAAGTTTGCACAAAGGAGGAACAGCGAGCAGTGATCTGGTTTTTGTGGTCGGAAGGTGTATCAGGGGCCGCAATCCATCAAAGACTTTCGGCACAATACGGGAACAGCCACAACGGAGTGTCTACAAAAATTCAAAAATGGTCGCATGAGGAAAGAGCCGGACGACCATCTACGGCCACAAATGATGACAACATTAAACGTGCACGTGACATGGCCCATTCTGACTACCAGTTGTTTGGTCCACTTAGAGTCATTAAGGGGCCGTCGATTCTCCTCGGACGAAGAAGTGAAGCACGTGGTGCATGCGTAGCTCGCTGCTCAGCCGAAAACCTTTTTTTCTGAGGGCATCAGGAAGCTTGTGCAACGATGGACCATGTGCGTTGAAAAGCAAGGGGACTATATTGAAAAATGATGTTAAGTTCAGTTTCCTACTTGTATTGCAAGTTATAGCTACATTGCGGATAATTTCTGACTCACCCTCGTATAAATTAATATAATATGAATTAAGAGTGGTGTGGATGGTGTAACAAAGGATTGAAAGCCAGTTTAAGTTAATTGTTACAAGTATGATTTATGTTGTTGCATCAATTTTTGAAATATGAAATAGGTGGTAATTTAAGTAATAATAAAAATTACTATTAAATAAATGACGCTAACTGATTATAATAATTGATTATAATAACGCTAATTGATTTTTAATTTAAGTAAAGAATTATGACAGAAATATAAGCTTGACAGTTGGTAGGTTTTATAATTTCATTTGCAAAAATAAGGAGTCTGCTTCCTGATCTTTTTAATTATAGACGAGTAAATCTTCATTGAAATTTTCTACAATGGAAATCTTAACCATAGAAAGAAACCTCCAAAGATTATAATTACAGAAAATTTCAATATTTATATATTTAGAATTTCAAATGAAGACCTACTAATCATCAGAAGATCATCAATGCAGGCGACAAATGGAAGAACATAATCGCCTTAGATGAGGCTTGGATCTATTTATCGAGAGATGGCAAGAGACGGGCAACTTTTTATCGACAACAAGGTGATAGGATCTTACAGGAGAGCTTTCCGAAAGGATTCATGGTGCTGGGTACATCAAAAAAAGGTGGGATCTAAAGCAAAGATAAATGCTGCCTACCATCAGGAAAATAACTTGGAACACATACAGGGTGACAATTATTGAGCTATATGAAATAAAAAATCAAATTTTCAAAAACTACTGAGTTCAAATTTTTTTTTCAAATTTTAAAAATAACTACAGATATTCGGATTTAGTTTATGACTTGTTCGATATGCTTGCCATCAATGGCTATGATGTGGCGCAGACGAAGAGCAAAATTCTGCAAAACTCGCTGAAGTGTCGAGACATCGATGCTTTCGATGACTTTTTGAGCTCAGCGATGGTTCCGGGGTTATTTGCGTAAACTTTGTCTTTAATATTGCCCCACAAAAATGAGTCACAAGTGTTGAGATCAGGAGAATATGGCGGCCAAGCGATTCCCATTCCAGTGCCTCTGGGTACCCCAAAGCCAGGATGCGCTCTCCAAAGTGCTCTTCCAGGACTTCAAACACTCTGTTGGTCCGATGGGATCATGCTCCGTCCTGCATGAACCACATCCTTTCGAAATCTGAGTCACCGAAAAATGAACAACAACAACAATATGAGTGCGCATGCTAAAAAAAATCCCAACATGCCCTGCATTCAACCGCCAAGTTTTAACTGAATCTCGCCAATTGTTCAAAAGTTATGAAGTTTTTTTTCATATAGCTCAATAATTGTCACCCTGCATATCGTAACGATATATCCCATGGTTATATGGCCCTAGGTCGAAGGACGTATACAGGGTGTCCCGTAAGTCGTGATCGTAAATTTAATGGTATGCATATTCAATAGCAAGGAACAAGAAACTCCCTATGAACATAGGTCGAACAACGCACCGTTTCCGAGAAAGAATGACTTTATTGACAAATGGAGCAACAACCCGTACAGGTGTTCCTTTGGTAGTGGCTCGTGTACCTTGGACTCATAGCAAATGCTCAAAATGTCCACCATGAACACGGCAGCATGCTTCAGCTCTTCTCCTCAAAGAGGCACGCAAAGACCAGCATTCTCTCGCATGTTCTCAAAGGCGTTCAGCAGCCCCAACGGTTCGCGGACGTCCTTCGTGGGGGTTCATGTTAAATGTCAGGCGAGGTGAAGACGGATGAACATGTGACGATCAGGGTGTCGTCGGTTTGGGTACGTGTCTCTGTAAAGACGCGCCGTGTCTGCTGTAACCTGCTGCAGCCATGTAGTCTCACTCAAACACAGTCCAGGCAACGAATCAGCCAGGTCTACTTCCTTCCATTTACATGAACAGGGCATTCCATTTACATGGCAAGGGGAAGAGGTTTAGTTTCTTTACGTATCGTCATCGTTGTTCTACCTATGTTCATAGGGAGTTTTTTGTTCCTTGCTATTGAATATGCATACCATTAAATTTACGACCACGACTTACGGGACACCCTGTATATCTACCAGGACAAAGTGTCCAGCCACACGGCTAAATCGACTGTCCAGTACTGTACTCGAATGGAACAGGAAACTGGAATTAAAGTTATCCCATTCTCAGACATCCCTGTCAAGTCACCCGATGCCTCTCCCATGGATTTTTGTGGATTCGGTCTCCTTAAAAGAGCTCTTCGTGTAAGACGTACGAGAAGACTTTCTAGATTACGGAAAGTCTGTCAAGAAGAGTGGAACAGAATCATCCTCGCTCTTCGTCATAGAAGCCTCTTATAGTGGAAACTTAGATGTCGAGCGATTGCTAGAAGGACCACCAGTAGAGGACAAATAGGTGGTGGAGTGATGGGTTCCAGTAGACCTAGAGGGAATGTATTCTCGTCTCCATAAATACGAAACAACCCTCCGTACACAAGTTATTATCATTGCTATTGTTTAAGAGCTTTTGCAGGGTAGTTTGTGATGAGCAATATCATACAGATATTTTGAGGAAATCCTAAGTACAATCCCAGCCTTTCAGTACAATCCCAGACTGCTTGGACGACTTGTTTGATGAACGCGGCAGTCATCACTAATCTATCGCCGATCTGTTCTTCTAGGGCTTACACAATGACGTCTGTTACGACCAGTGGCAACACCCTCTAAACTCCAGAGGGTGTTGCCAGTGGTGTACATAAAGCCCGTCTCTACGTATAAGAAAACAGTCTTTTCTCGGGACGAACGGGTCAACGTGCAAGGAATAGGTGTTACAAGCGAATGATTCAACGAATTTCTGAATTTTAACTATACGAAAATAGAGTGCCAAAATGTTATGTGAATATTTAGCAAATCATTTTAGAATGCAAGAGCGATATATTCCTTTCTGCAATAATCGCTTAAACCATAGGAACGCCTAAATTTCCGAAACTAGCTGTAATTCCTAGAAACTTCATTGGGAATTTTAGATTCCTTCTTTTTATTTCTCGTTGACGATAGATATGCAACATTATCCAAGAGAGTACTGAGAATAAGTCCTGGGTGTAATTTGTCATTTTTTTAAGCCAGATAATTTTTACTAGGCTGCATTGTGTCAACACCCAGTTCAAGGCAGATAAGTGATGGTATTGAGATATTTCTCTTAGAATAAGCTTAGATCATTGATATCCGAGAAAAGCTGTTCTTTCCAAGTTGTGGCAGTATTAAGAAGCAAGAAAATGTTTCTCTTGCTTCTTCATAGCAAAGAAATTCTAAAAGTTGGATCGCCGACAAAGAACCTTGATAGTTTTTCCATAGAACGCTTAAAGCGGATTTCACAATTAAAAAGCTAGCGGCGGCGGCAGTTAAGGTGCGTCCCATAAAGATAAGGCCACCTCAAGAATTGCTTGTTTAATAAAAACAACAACAGTTTGTATTAAATATATTATTTTATTCAAATCCTGCAAACATTGTTAAGACAACAAAAAGAAAAAACTTTAGCCATACATTACAATAATGGAGAAAAAAATTAAAATGAAATTTGCACAGTAAATTTCTGTCCCATAAAGTTAAGGCCACTTACAATTAATGCCAACAGTTGGAAAAATAATCTAATTTACAAATGGCGCACTATTTGAAAAACCATCTGTAGATAGTTTAAAAGAAATATCCAACAAATGGGAAAAGGTAAACCTTTAACAGACCTTGAGAAAGGTACAATTCGTACACTACACTCTGAGAGTAACTAAATTCGTAAAATCAGCCAAAAATCTGAAGATCTAGATGTGTAATCTCTAATTTCCTCAAGCTTGATAAAGATTATGGCACAAAGAAATCATCAGGTCACCCTTCAAAGGTTACACAACGTGCAAAGCGTCTAATTGTACGTGAGGTAATACAGAACTGAACTTCTTTTCGCAAAATAGCTGCATTGGATAATGTAGCAGTATCGAAATCTACAGTTGGCAGGGTAGTACATTCAGGTGACTACCTGAAATTCACAAAACGAAAGGCTGCACCATCGCTGAAAATTCATCACAAGGTGAAACGTTTACAGTGGGCACAGGAGCGCATGAGTTGGACTGGAGTCTGGAATAGTGTAATTTTCAGTGATGAGAAAAAATTCAACCTGGATGGCCCTGATGGTTGGCAATACCATTGGCAAGATTTGCGTAAGGAAAAAGCCATATTTTCCAAACGACAACAAGGAGGTGGCTCCGTGATGGTATGGGCTGGATTTACCAGTTTTGGTAAAACACGTATTGCTTTAGTCAGTGGAAGAATGAAAGCAGTTGACTGCCAGAAATTGCTGGCTGATTTTCTCCTGCCATTTATGGATTCAACCTCGGACAGAATAACTTTTTCCAGCAGGATAATGCCCCTGTCCACAAAGCAAAAACTACATATGAATGGTTTCTGGCAAATGGGGTGCCTGTGATGGATTGGCCTGCCATGTCTCCAGATTTAAATCCAATGGAAAACATGTGGGGAATGCTGGCTAGAGCTGTTTATGAAGGTGGGCGACAATATTCAACAACAAATGATTTGAAGCAAGCCATCATTCAGAAGTGGGAGGATATCACTATTGAAACTTGTGTGAAGCTTGTACAAATAATGCCACAACGTATTTTTAAGGTCATTAAGAACAATGGTGGCCCCATAGGATACTGAAGTTGTTTCCTATGCCAAAGGGAATGTGGTAGAAAACTTTTTGTTGGCATTAATTGTAAGTGGCCTTAACTTTATGGGACAGAAATTTACTGTGCAAATTTCGTTTTAATTTTTTTCTCCATTATTGTAATGTATGGCTAAAGTTTTTTCTTTTTGTTGTCTTAACAATGTTTGCAGGATTTGAATAAAATAATATATTTAATACAAACTGTTGTTGTTTTTATTAAACAAGCAATTCTTGAGGTGGCCTTATCTTTATGGGACGCACCTTAGTTGGTGATAACGCAAACGCTTCACGTTTCATGAAAAACAGCGGCATATCGTGCATCTGCATTTGCTGCTGCAATCCGATTGGTTGGTGCGAGGCCAACGAGATAGGCCAGGGCACTCAAAAGTCACCTGACCATCGGGTCCGAGCAACAATCCATCCTTCACTGTTTCTAACCGCACCTGAATTTGTGAAACCCGCTTTAAGGGTATATAAGAATACCGCTTATCAGGCCAGCATGTTCCATATTGTTCATAGAATTGATTTCTGCTTTTCAGAGAAAACAGTTAGCAATACCACTTATAATCTATCTGTTCACGTCTGGCAAATGTATCTTAAAAATATTGCCTCCTCAGAAAAATATAAAGGAATTATCCATAGAATCCTTCTTACAGATCCAGGAGTTATCCATGCAAATTTAATCGTTCCTGGGGAGAAATTTTATTACTGAAAGTTGAGGTCAGTAGCAATGCGTACAGCAACCACAACGGGCGTGGGGAAAATGTAAAGGGGCCAATATTATAAAAGTACAACCAGTGGAACGAAAGCGGTTTTGAAATAATGTATTGAATTTGGGAAAACGATTGAATATCCAGATGAGAACGATTCATGTTGTACTCTTTCTCTTTTATTGGTGAAATTACTTTGAAGAACGTAATCATCTTGAAGAAAATGTGAAAAAGATTGAAATGTTGACCACGAAAGAATTAGATTTTTGTTTACGAATCTCTTACTCGTGGTACTCTTAGTTTCTAAGTATTGTTTGTGGCTCAATTCTGTATTGTACAATACAAACGATATTGTTAGTCGTGCAAAAAAGACGTTTGAAGTAGCCTATAAGAGAAAACCGAGGTCTGGATCATATTTGCAGGGTGCAGGAAGATATACAGTAAATGCTACAAACCAAACATGCATTTGTTAACACATCTGCGTAGCCTGGAGAATGGGGAAAGACCTGACAAAACTCGCGAAGTAACTTCTCCCTACAAGAAGTAGACCACGGAGTCGCCGACGACTGAAAAGATAGCTTCATCATTCATTCACAAATGCTACATTGTTTCTCATTGCAAAAATAGCAATCCATTATAAGACTGGTAGGATTTAGTGCCGATAGCATGAACCAGATTATCTCTGAGATTGCGGAGATAAAGAAAATAGCATTGTACTGATCATATGATAATAAAATTTTACGGTGCAAGAATAAACATAATGATATAGGGCTTGTAGAAGGATCTCATGATGTCATAGTTATACGCTGAGTGGACAGAACAGAGAAAGCAACTTTTAATCGGCACATATCCAGAGCAAAGTTATATAATAAATAGGGGGCATCTAAGCTTCCTACAAGTACTTCGCAATCGATGATCATTGGTGAATGTAGTGAACTTAGTGACTTTGATTGTAGACGCAAAAAGATCATTCTATTGCCCAAATGGTAAAAACCCTAATTTTCTCGAGAATTGTATATCATTGATGCACTGAAGTAAATCTTGTGCAATGTTCATTATCATTGACGAAAGTAAATTTGAAAAAAAAAGATACTGTAAGGACAGAGTCTGATTATGGAGAGAATCTAATCTCTTTATCAGGAGTCTCTTTAATAAACTTTGGTCAGAGGATAGGTTGTTACAGAATACCAATCTTTATGGTGGCATTAATAAAAATCACGGATACCAAACCCCTTCTATGATGCAAAAGTAAGCCCACCAGAATTTAAGCGATAAGGTCATATTTTAATCTTTGTTAATCCGCATAGGAAAATAAAACGATAGCACCAACGAAACAGTAGCGTGCATAATTTTATTCATCCGTTAACGATGACGACGGCCATAAGCGTCTGCTCATCAACATCAACATTATCACTTCGCCCACTATGAATTAATGTGTAGGATAAAGTAACTGGAGAAACTCGTCCTTTTAAATCTCATCGTAGAAAGGGAAAATCACTCAATGAAAAAGGATCCGTCATTTGTTTAACTGTATTTTTTTTCCATTTCAGGGCCAGATTCTTAGAGTAATGGTTCGCCATGCAATGTCTTGCCTCCCAAGGAATTTCGTTTTATCGTAGCGTCGAAAATACATAACAAATGTAAAAAAAAAAAAAATAATAATAATAAATAAATATGAATTACTCATCCGCGATAAATCTAAACATTTCTTTCATTGAATGATAAAAGACATTATCTCCAGTTAATGTGCTTTATTGCTTCAACATCTCAGAGTTTTTATTATGCATAATGTGCGTCAATGACGTTACGCGTCGATGATCTTTATAAAATTTGTGATTAATTCACGAATTAACGCAGCTTTCGTTGTGAAACCCATACAGAATTAATTGTGGCAATCGTCTACCGTGTATTTCACGTAGTTGGTTACATCTGATTTTCTTTTTATTGAAAGTATCTGCACACAGTAAAGAGGAGAAAGGAATTGCAGAATGATGCATCTAATGACTAATAAAGACATTAACATATGTTAAAATGAGAATTATAGCAGGAAGGTGAGGATACAAAACAAGGCTAAAAATCAATAGGAAAGTAGAGAATATTGGTAAAACGTTTCGGTTTGCAGCTGATAGGTTGACTGTGGGATATGAGAAAAAGTAAAGCCATGACGAACTTAAATTTCGGGGTATAATACGCAGGGGAAAAAAAATAAAAGTTAAAAAAAATCAATACTACTTATTATAAAATGTAAATATTCTAATATTCTGATAATAAACGCAATGAAGATACGATTTAAAATATATATATATTTTGGAGGGGGTGGGGTCGGGAGGGAGGGTCAAAGTGGGGAAGGGGCACCCCAAAAATTACTGTAAAAATAAACAAATCGATAAACGTTTCGCGCACTTATGTTTTGTTATTTAATCGTTTACGAGAAATAAAAAACAATCATTATACAGGGTGTAAATGGACGACGTTTCACAAATTTAAGGATATGTAGAAGATGATGTGGTGAACATTTTTTATTAATAAACCCATAGTCCCAAACGAAAAGCGACGGAGCCACAGCATGTTTGATGCTCTGTTTTGCGTCAAGCCGTGGAATGGCTGTCTGAATTACTGTGTTGTCACTGCATTGGAATTTCGAGCGTGAAACCTAACGCGCGAACGTATTTCCAATGGTACCGTCCAGCGACCGTTGTATGATTGGTCAGGTGCAGCACTTTTGCTGAAAGGTAGAGTAAAGGCAGGTAAGTTTGCCAGTCATGTAAATTGGCCGCATTACGTTTTTTTTTTTTTAATTTTAATTTTTAAAGCTTTCGAAAAAGCAATAAAGGAAAAGGAACAATAAATTACAATAAGGCCTACAAGATGCAATGACAGGGGACATCGTAGTAAACGTGCCTAGTTCAATGCTTGGCAAACCAGGATATCAAACAAGTTGTGGCTCCGTCGCTTTTCGTTTGTGACTATGGGTTTATTAATAAAAAATGTTCACATCATCCTCTACATATCCTTAAATTTGTGAAACGTCGTCCATTTACACCCTGTATAGAATTATATCCATTTCTGAAAGCTCTGTTAGCTCCATGTCCACAAGTTGCTCTACCAAAACGCGAATCTCGCTATAAAATGTTAAATGCTGGACAATTATCGGCAATTGTTATTATATTAAACAATAGGTTTGACTAAACAGATAGCATCTGAAAATCTAATCTGTGATAAGAGATTTTTTGAGGCACATTATCCATCCTTGGCTTTGGTTTTGATGGTAGAAAGTTCGTTTCTTTTCTTGCTTATAGTTCGTTGTGTTCGTTTCTTCATTTTTATTTGCGTAGAAACTTAAATTTTACCTATCATCGAGTCCTAGATGAATTACCAACGTGAATGAGGCATATAAAATCAATTCAGTCAAGATAAATAAAATGAGCTCACTTTAACCATTTTTACGCATATACTTTTCTTTAGTTTTTTGGTTCATGTAAACCTGCCTTTAATTCAGTTATATTGGTTTTTAATAGAGAATTTTGTAAATTTTCTTTTTTTTTTCATTCATTATTTTATAGCATTTCACCAAAAACATCATAAGTAACTTGTTCGGTTCCGAAACACTAAGATCGTGAGATTGATTAACGCATTTTATGATCCTATACAGCTTTATAACGATTTATAGCGCTTGAAGTTGTTCTTCTTTAATATAATATCTCGAATAATAATGAGAGATATCTTTTACTTTTTTTTATAAATAAATGAAAGCTAACCATAACCTGCAAGTGTTTCCAGATAAAGACTTTTATACTCCATGTACTGGTAAATTGTTTAAAACTCTATACATGTCAAGCCTTTACGACATATATTTTTTTTTATTATATTTCGTTTAAGGACGAGAGTTATCTTCGAGGTGTAATGAAATTAGGATGAAAAACGAAATCTAAAAAAATTATTAAAAGCGTCTTGGTTTAGAAAATAAGTTGAAATAGGAAATAGCAAATAGGTCGACAGAACATTAAAAATTGTTTTGCTAAGATTTTGAAAGCGCTACTTATAAAACCTTCATTGTAATGTTCCAAAAAAGGGCGATCAATAAGAGAAATACATGAAAGATCATTATATGGTGATAGCTTCGATCATTTACCAAAAGCGTGACATGACTGCAACGTTCGAGGTCAATAAAATAAAAATTACGTCAGAGATTAAAAAGATAAAAGTTACGTCAGACGTCTGTCAAGATGGATTGCCTAAGGGCTCCGCCTGATGCATGATGCCATGTGGATAGACCAAACATGGTGTACAATGGACAAGCTATAACAAAGGGCAACGCCATGACGTCAGTGGTAGACGGCAATGAAAAACAAGGGGCTTGTAGGTGAAAGTGATCGTATCAGATGCTGAGAATTGATGATATCATTACGAAGGCGCCACCGAAGACCTGGCAGATTTATATTCTCTTTTTATAGTTAGCATTAGGAGGTTAAACCCCATAATTAAAAGTTACTATTTTGAACTGCGTATTCCTAGAATATAAAATCATCGTGGGGGTCACTTGAGACAAAACGAAGCCAATGACTTCATTAATTTGCTTTGGAAAATTTCTTTGAATTGATATAGAAGTTAAACCTAAGCAGACAGATTTCTTTGGTAATGAATTACACTCATTGATTCGGGGAATTTTTTTTCGATGTCCTAGATGTGGCTAACATATTGATTCGGGTTGAGATGCATTACTCTAAAAATAGCCAACGACCAGGATTGGATGAATTATATCGCTACTAAAAGATCATGAGTAACTTACCAAATTCTTTTTTGGTCCACAGATGGACTAATATTAGGATTATTTCATTAAGGATTGTTGAGACAAAACATAATTCAGAACTAAACAAGAAAAAAAACAAAAAAAAACTGTTCTCTTTCGTTACTGAGGGGTACATGGAAGCAAATTCAGTTTACTTTCATAACAAAGAAACACGTGTCCGTTGAATTCGTTCAAAATTGCGCATTTTTTTTTACAAGGACTATGTAATGATTATAATATCTAGAGATTGGTAGGAATGACTGTTATAGTCATAACCCAACTATGATTTCTGATAAAATGTCTGATAAAGGGCCCTTAGCGCTTTTCCCGATCTAAGTTTAGCCCGTTTCCCAATCTAAGTTTGCAAGTTTATTCCTGTTATGAGTTTTTTCTGTTCAAACTGCCGATTTTATCTTCGAAGAACATTCAAAATACAATTTAACACTTCTTTTGAAAAATTGTTTGCGGAAGGCAATCCTATCTTCTGTTCAGAAACGAATCGAAATTTCGTTTTTGGATGACGATTATCTACATCTTCTCATCACGAAAAGTCGAGAGATCATATGTTGTACAGGGTGTTGCAGATAACTACAGGGCAGTATAACGGAAAGCCTACCCGCTCGATTGCAGGGGCCGGCTCGGTCGATTGGCAGAATGGGGGAGATGAAGGTGGCCTGCAACAGCCAACAGTTTCCACAGTCGGGGGGAGGGGGGGGGGGATGAACGTCAAAACTGTCATGTTTTTGATAAAATTACCCAATTACCATTTGATGTCGAGCCGGCCCCTGCAATCGAGCGGGTAGGTTCACGGCCTCCTAGAAACTACCAGGCCTGAACATGACGTCAATAATGTATTGTTGAAGCACTAAGATTGTGACGTTGAACTAACTTCTGTAATAGCACCACCACTATCACGTAACAATGCTTTATCTTTTCCATGTTCAGGCCTGGTAGTATCTAGAAGGCCGTGGTAGGTTTCCCGTTATACTGCCCTGTAGTTAGCTGCAACACCCTATACAGGGTGAGTTTAAAGTCGCGCACATCAAAATTTAGCTGCCCGATTGAAAATTTAAATGAAAGTAAAGTATCACAGAGATTAGTTGAAATATTGGCTTTTATTTTTAGCAGACAAACTTTAGGTGTTACAATAAATGTTCGAAATGACGCCCTCTTTCGCCAATACAAAAGCGTGTTCGTTTTACCAGATTTCGTGAGATTCTGCGAAGCATGGCAGTATTATTGTTAGAAATGGCTGTTGTGATGTTCGTTTCAACTCACGTGTGTGGACTATTCGCCTAAAGAAATCGCGTGTGGACTATTCAAATTTTTCAGATAACCCCATAGGAAGAAATCAGGGGGGGGGGGATAAATCTGGCGAGCGAGGGGGGCCACAATCCGTAATTCGAAAGAGGATGTCATTTCGAACGTTTATTGTAACACCTAAAGTTTGTCTGCTAAAAAAAAAAAGCCAGCATTTCAACAAATCTCTGTGATACTTTACTTTCATTTAAATTCTTAAACTGGTACATTTACGGGCAGCTAAACTTTGATGTGCGCGACTTTAAACTCACCCTGTATTTCGTCTTATATGGCATTAGTGGTCAGTGTTGGTATTTCGTCTCGTATGCCATTAGTGGCCAGTAAAGGTAGTTCTACAACAGTTGTCAGTGGCAGTATAACAGTTGGTATCATGAAATATAACACAGAATTAGTTATTTACTTTATTAACGAGCCAAAAATGAAATCCTGCAATAAGAGAGAAATTTCCACTAATGGCTAGTAATCCCCGGAAACCATTTTTACGTCCAGCAATTTGTTTGCCGTAGAGACTGAGAGCTAATAAGAATGTTGGTCAAATTCTTTCAGTTCACAAATCGAACTTCATATTTTGTATTGAACCGTGAAGGAGAACTGACTATTAAAGATGCTCATATAAGAGGCGGCGACCACTAACATTTATTGATAAACACTTTTTAATGGTTATATCTGTTAAATTAGAACTTAATATACTTAATATCGGATAATCTTGGCCTTGCATAATATTTTAATTTTGCTATTTTTGACCTTTTTTTTTATTCAATTGTCTGCACGTCTTTATGGCTGTTTGCTCCTTCCTAAATCAGTGCTAATTACGAATAAATTGTTTATTATTATTATTATTATTATTATTATTATTATTATTATTATTATTATTATTCAACCTGTTCTCATTGCTGACTTATCTTCCCAACTTCTATTGTTAAGTTGTTTTGTGTGCAAATATATATTTTTACCTTTCACCTTTATCACTCTCCCGGATCTAAACAGAGGGGGTAGGGTACCTAGCGAGTGTGTCGCTCGCGCACCGGACCCCCTACATCGTGACCCTGACGTTCTATTTGTTTTGAAATCCCCCATTACCCCTCCTTCGTGTGTCCTAAATTTTATTTGCCTCCCCGCCTCTGATTACACACCAAGTTTTGCCGCTTTTATTTGTTTGCCGATTCTCGCGGAGGATTATGACGCCCGCGGAGACTTCGAATTTGTCATTTAATAAAAAGGGGGGGAAAGTGGCGCTAGCGATATCTGGAGAGAGAGAGAGAGAGAGAGAGAGAGAGAAAGTACGTAGAAAGGGTACATTTCTTTTAATAACAGCTTTGGGAATAGTTCGGAAGAACCTATTTGAAGATGCATCTGTGGAGGTCGTACTATTAAAAATGAAGTTTTCGGAAATCCACTTGTTGAGTTTTATATAATTGGATCCCTTGGTATGTTCACAGCATGATGAATAATTGGGCATTTTAAGGTTTTTAAATTGCTGTTAAGAGGTCCTGCAAGTGTCTGAATTCATGCAGAAATGAGCAATTTCCGCCTTTTCCTGAAGTGCGTTTTCTTATTCTGTACATCTCTCATTATGCATTACTGTATATCCATATAGGATAGACACAGCAGCAGCATAGATACAAAACAAAACAATAAAAAAAAAATTGTAAAAGAAAACCAAAAATACTTAGATACGCATTTCGGAAGCAAGGCTTTCAGCATCTTTCAGTAGGTAAAGAGGAAGGTAAAGGTTAGGTTAGGTAGATGGTAGCCTTGCTTCCGAAATGCGTATCAAGGTATTTTGTTTTTCTTTTACGATTATTGTAATTGTTTTATTTGTATTTATGTTATTGTGGCTAAAGAGATTTTCTTTATACGTTATGACTATCCACGGTTTCTTTGTAGATTTATTGTTCAATTTTTATTGGTTTTGATAATTGTTCCATTATTTTATGTCTCTTAAACTTTGGTTTACTGTTCATAAAACTTTTTGTGACAAGTTCATTGCCTTGTATAGTTTGTGCTGTATTTCTACTTTTTTTTGTACATATGATAGTGTTTTTATGAGATCAGATCTGTAAATTATATAAAATCAATTTTTATTACGCATAAACAAACTTAAGAAATGTCAACTGTATCATCTCTCTTTAACACATGCAGCTCCTTTATTCAAATAGATTTAAGTTTAATTTTGATTAAGGAAAATAAATTGTGCTATTAATAATAATGAAGCGAATGCTGATTTTTTTCTTTTTTTGGAATGAGAAATTGTACTAAAAATATCAGAATACACTTTTAAGAAGTTGCTAACTATAAAGGTCTTTTTCCTAAGTAAATAAGAAAAAAAGAGATGCAAAGGTAACATTAAGCTTACCTTCGGACACGATAGCTTCTGGCGTGACGCAGACTCCGCGGTCGTATTGAGGCAAGTGTTCACACTCGAGCTCCTGTGGCCACGAAACGTTGTATCGGTTCATGAGGGGCTCGCAGCCAGCGCGCGCCCTTTCGCACACGCTCCGACACGGCGGCACCGCCTCATTCTGGAAGTCGACGGCGCAGATGGGCGCATGCAGGGCGCACAAAAAGAACACGAGCGCATCGGAGCAGCGCGTTTTCGCGAGAAGTTCGAACTGTTCGGCGGCGATTATGGCGTTATCCTGCGTCGAGTGGTGCAGCAGGTTGGGCATGCGCGTGCGATTGTACGGCATCGAGAGACACAGGGAAATGCGCACGGGTTCGCACTGGCTGCACGCGACGAGCCGAAGGGAGAAGGCCGCCAAGCAGAGGAGAGCCGCATTGACGGTGCTAGGTCTCGTGAATTCGGTGATCATGGTGATTGAGAGACGAAGGTCGGTCATCTATCGACAGCAGCAACACGTGGCTCGAACTATCTCGTTTTCCCGCCAACTTGTCCCACGCATCGTCACGAACCCACCGCGTTTAGTGCTAACGATTAAAGCTGAGCGCATGGTTCGTGCGAGCGGTCGACTCTCACTCGTGTCCAATCTATCGGTTGACTCAAGTCGCATTCCTCTATCGATAGGCGAGGGAACATTAACCTTTGACCTCACAGACACTCTCACTCCCTCTCCGCTCTCCCTCCCTCTCTTTCTCTCTCTCTCTCTCTTTTACAGCCGCCAAACATTGACTCTGAGCCACCATACAAAACTAATTTTCACACTCAAGTCATCTTTAATGATTGTTTTGTCAAAAATAGCGCATTACGCCCTCGGAGGGAGGAAAAAAAGTTAATCTTTGTACAATTGTTGATATCCGGTAAAGAAATTTTACATCTTAACTGAAAATTGGAAAATTTCACGATTTTCCTCCTTTTTATCTTCAGACCCCCAATTATTTAAATTTGTTTTAAGGACTCAAAATTTAAATGTCAATATGACAATTACGTTGACAACGGCAATTAGAATAACCAGGAAAGAATGAAATAAGACGAAAAAAAGTTAAAAGAAAAACTGAAACGAGCTAATTTACTCGTTTAAGCATTTTTTTTCCCCTCAGAAATTACACAGTGATGTCTACTTAGTATATTATTATTATTATTATTATTATTATTATTATTATTATTATTATTATTATTATTCACTATTACCAATAGGATTTTTTTAAAAGCTTGCATTAAAATGTTGATACAGGGGAGACCGTGGTTTAGGTAACAATGCTCATGCGTCATTTTTTTTTTCAACGCATCACCAATGAAACGCTTCTTCGTATTCAAACTGAGCGTGCGCTCGTTTTTTTGTTTTTTTTAATTACACTACAATATACGGGAAAAGGAAAACCAGTGTGTTGTAAATTTCCATGCTGTGTTTAACCAATCTCAATACGCCTTGTAAGTGAACGTGAAGAATTTCTTCGTTGTAATAGCCTGACAAAATGAAAACCTGAGTAAATTTGGTTAGTTTCTTTTTTCTGTTTTTATACAGAAGAAGAAAGCCGTAATGGCGTCAAGTGAGTCAAATTGAGATATTTCTCATGGGGTAGGTTAATAAATACACTGTATGCCTTGGCAACAAGTGGTAGTGTAAGGTAAATTCTTACCATTTTTTCAATTCATTTTAACAACAGAAATATTATCCTTAACCTTTAATTCCAGGTTGTTCAAGTGAAGATTTATGAGCTCAAGTTTCGATTTCTTTAACTTCAAAATGTCACTTTTTCTTCCTACTCCTGATATTTGTATGTTCATTATCTCAAAAGGTTATTGAGATTTCTTAATAAACAGTTATTTACTAAAATGAATTGGGCATTATTTTCTACTGAGAGGCTCAGATTAATGTTTGGGCGCCAGTTTACAGTATCAACTTACCTCCACATAAGGCACACTGAGACATCTTCACATAGTCGAATAAAAAAAATTTACGGACAGTGCATGAAAATGACTATTGGCCAATTAAAAAAACAAAACAATAAGCTGTTATTTCAAACTGAAATCATCCTAATAATAATAATAATGTCATATTACCAGTGATACTTATTTTATTTTCAATTTTTAATGTCAAAGGCTAAAAGGGAATTCTAAATGACAGAGAGAGAGAGAGAGAGAGAGAAAGAGTGAAAAAAAATCACATATCTTCTTTTGAATTGTAGAGTCTATCCACAACTGTCAGATATCAGTTTCACTTGTTAACAAGAATCGATTTAATTCGCTAGAATGAACCCCCATGTGCACCATTTACTAATAATAAACCGTTAACTGAACTTATTATTGGATTTATTTATTCCGAATTGAAGTCATATATGAGCAATCCTGTGTGGATTGTGAAGCTGTTGATTGAGTCATATCGATTGTTCATTCGATGAGAAAAACCATTTGTTGAACATGAGCCAAGAAAGAAAATTCCTCGTTAGACGAAGTCATGGACGAGTGGCAGTATATACAAGGGCCCATTGAAAGGGCCCTAAGAAAAGTGGATTGACATAATATGCACGTGGTCTCTCTTTGTCATCGTCGGGGGATCCTCCAAAGAGGGGTCGCACAAAAGAGCTTTGGTGGCGGTGGCTGTCCCTCCCACGTACTTGACGCTATGACAGGCCAATCCAACCTCGGCTGTCCTTGTCTTGTCAGCCCTGACGTCTCCGTCCCGTCAGGTTCTTGACGTTCGTGGCGAAGCTCCCCCCAAATTTGCATAAGAAACCAGTTAATTATGCTGATTAGGCTGTTGCGTAAAAGCCCGACTTCACCAACGAATGCTTGCTCGGTTGATATTTTTTTATTTATTTATTTATTTATTATATTTTTTTTTTGGAATTTGGTTATATTTTTTTGATTGCTCATTAAAATGGAACATAATGATTATATGCGGGTTAATTATTATTATTATCATCATTCGAAGTAAATTTTGTTTTTTAATTTTAAGTGAAATTAAATTTTTCGGATGATCAGAATGTGCCTTTGGCTAAACAAATGGCTTCATAGTCGACCAATATAAAGGGTATTAAAATAAAAACCATCACCCCCTCCAAAAAAAAAAAAAAAAAAAAATGCAAAAACTCAAAGAATATAGGAGTGAGTAAAATTCGAGAGTCGTTCAAAATACTTAGATAAAATAAAACCGTAACTTTTCTGATAAATAAGGTAATGCTATATGAAACCACTCCATCCGCTTATATATGAAACATTCTCATTTGAAAAAGAATGTAATGTGTAAACTTTTGCCAGTTTAGATCCTGGACGTCCGATTGGCCACCACGGTCTCCAGATTTGATCTTCAGTAATCTTTTTTATTGGTAAAGGTAAAGCGAAAGATATTAACAAAAAAGGCCGGCTGTTAGCATAGCAGAAATCATTTTCCACTTTGTAATACCAAATATACTAGATCAAAATCATTTATTGATTCGACTTTCTCTGAGCAATAAACAGCATAGCAATTTAAAATTGCGTGACTCAGTTTCCCTGAAAATGGTTATTATTGCTGTTTGACTATTATACTTCCTTAATCTAGAATATCTAAAAGTTTCCTCTTTTTTCCCACAACTTAAGGATTATATGTATACAATGTAGAATGAAACTTGTAGTATACAGGGTACAAACAATAACCTGTATTGTTTGGTGGATTGGTCGAGCAAACAATAACCTGGAACTTGCAAAGTGGCCACCGCGGAGCCCCGACCTCACACCTTGTGATTTCTTTTTATGGGGGTATGTAAAGGACAAGGTCTTCAGCCTACCCCTTCCCCGTGACCTAGACGAGCTGAAAGAACGCATTACGGTAGCGATACGTGGGATTGATGGAGACATGTTAATGCGGGTTAGGTTAGGTTAGGTTAGGTTAGGTTGGGACGAATTCGACTACAGGGGGGCATATTGAACATCTTTGACTGTGTCACAATAAACTTCAAGAGTTTTTCTTTAAGAATCCATATGTGATGTGTCTATATTCTGAATAGCTTTGATGTAATAAATTTTTAAAAGTGTGAAGTTCTTTTGTAATCACCCTGTATTAAAAAACTTTTTTGTCAACCTTTTTTTTTTTTTTTTTTTTTTTTTTTTTACTATTTAAAATTATGTTTTAGTTTTGTGTGGATTGAGCTATATAAAATTTAGTAATGCATATACAGAATGTCCCGGAAGGATAGGTCAATATTTCGTGTGGCTATAAAATGAGTTATTGTTAGTCAAAAAGTTTACATAAACATGTGGTTTGTTATTTGAAATTAAAATTATGAATTTCTAATTTGGTTTTTATTTTACTGTATTAATATTCTAATAACTTCATCGTACTGAATTTTCAAATATCTTGGGAGAACGTAGCGAGTTGCTCCCCTTCACGTTCTCTCTTTGGTCCACAGCATCTGTTACACGTGCAATAAACCTCACACTTTAACCAACCCCACAAGCAGAAATCCAAGGAGTTAAGTTAGGTCGGGTGATCTTGGTGGCCAACTAACTATTCCACCGCGACCCATCCAGCGATTAGGAAAAACTAACTGTATCTCGCACTTAATTTCAAATAACTGTTTCTCAGGGACCATTAATAAAAGACTACATATAGCCACGAAATATTGACCTTTCCTCCCGGGATGATTCTACCACATAAAGGAGATATTTTTATAAATTTGTTTGAGTATCTGTATTTCTCTATGCTCGCAGATAGAAATTCGCACTATTAAGAATAGAAAAGTTTTTCGATTTTATGTATAAAATTTGAATGGTCCTAAAACTTTTATAACACAGCTCGAATTATCGATCTGTCGTTATAGTAAAATGAAAACCTCCGCATGGTTAGGAATACTAATTGTTTAATTTTTTTTTAATTATTCTTTTGGGATGAAATTATAATTTTTCTCTTCCCCTCCTAAAATGGCCTCTTAATTTTTCTCCGGAAAATTACCACAAATTAATTAAATTATAATGATTAAAAAGTAGTTGCTTTCTTTCTTTTTTTACTTTTTCTCTACGAGATCACTTTTTTTTTAAATTTACTTTAAAAGAACAGTTGATTTCTTCATCATCGTCTTTAAAAAAATTTACATTTTTATTTCTTCCTTTTTTTTTTTTTTTGTCTCCTCCTCCCATTCCTCCTCCATCACTTTCTCTCTTCGTTCTCTCTTTATATATCTGTCCATTGTTAATTTTTTTTCTTTACCACTTAATTCCATTCTTCTTTTTTTTTTCTTTTTTTAATTTCGTTTTAATGGCTGCCCACACACTTTTTTTTTTCCCTGACGAGGAGTCTTCGTCGTAAACACGGTCCCTGTTTTCGCCCCCCGGGGCCAACCCTCAATGTTAACTACAACTAAATATTTACTGCTGGCTTAGAAGAAGCAAGCAGACAAAGTCAAAAGGTGAACCAGTGAAGAAGACGTGTTAAGAAGAAGGGAGAGCGAGAGAGAAGTTATTCGCGACCGGAACCGAACAGGTTGACAGCTCTCCATGATGGATTTGCCATCAACGAACTCGGGTGGGAAATTTGAAGAAAAGTTGTTGTTCTTTTTTTTTTTCTTGCTAATTTTTGTTCATTTAAAATCGCCATGCGTATAACAACGTTCACGTGCATAGTAGTTTGATAGAAATACTTTATAGCGAAAAGGATCCTTTTCATTATAAGGAGGAGGGGATTGCGAGAGGAGCGCCTTCGCTCGATTCTAACTTCGGTTGTTAAGATTTTAAGCGACATTTTTCTATTAACACAAATGGGACGACGTAAATTTATTTTTATATTATTTCTATCAAGATCTATCAAGCCAATGATCAAATAAAATCATTTTCCCACCAAACTACCTCCTCATCCTCATTTAACTTCTTCTTACTCAATTCATTTTTCTTATACATACAAGTAGACATAAAGACCAATGATTAAAAAGGAAAATGTTCCTTGCTATTAATACAAATATAAAAACAATAATTTATTAAAGCCTCTTTTTATTTTTCAGTGACCCCCCCCCCCACCCCTCGCTCTTTTTATTACCTCACGTTTTTATAGTTTTTATCTTTTATCGCATTGAGAGTTGTAAAACATTTTGAAACATGAAATAAAAATGACTATAATTTCAAAAATAATCTCCGTTAGAGAGCTTGCTATTTTCTCTTCCAACTACAAGATAAGACGCCGGAAAAACACCTTTAAGCAAATGTTTTATTATTGTTGCAAGACGATGGTTAAAGAAGAACTTTGGAACGAAATTTTTTATCGCAAATTGGCTTTTAAACTTGTTTTTTTCCTTAAAAGAAACTCACTGTAATGCGATCAGGAAATAAATGACAGGTATAAAAGTATTTTTAAAGTATCATTTAGCATCTATACCACCACTTTTAATAAGTGAGGCCATTAAAACAACGCTTTTACTTCTGTTTTTACCATCTTTATTCCGTTCTTCTTATTAAAGTCTAATTCGAAATTTCTTATGGAGTATGAATAACGAGGAGTAGCATTGCGCTTGGTTAATGAACTCTTGTAATGTGTAATATTACAATTGGGAATTATATATAATTTTTAAGGCTATATATTTTTTTCATCAATGCTACTGCTGTTTAAATGCAAATTATTGCTACTTAAGAAATAAAGCGACATAATACATAAAAAGAAAGTATTAAAATAGGCTTTTGGAAATTTCATGGGCATGTATTATAGTAAAATAGGTATTTTATCAACACTGTATCAAGAGATGCATGGCGATACAATATAGATGTACCCCTCTACTATCAATATAGTCTTTTCTATTTTTTATTATTGTGCGGATGAACCTCCTCTCTCTCTCTCTTTCTTTTGGCCTAGTTCACTTCATGCACATATTAACCAATGACTCGAAAACCAGATAACCAAGATTAGATGAAGGGCGATTGAAAATTGCTTTCATTTGAAACACAGTAAAATATTTAACCGAGTTGATAATCCAGACGAATAACTTGTTAAATGACCTGCTATTACCACTTAATAAGCGTGAAAATCGTATTTGCCCTTGTGGTTCCTTACTTCTCAAGGCAGGAGACAAATATATTTGTTTCGTTTCACTTAGTGACAATGATGAGGTTCCTGTGAGTTTCTGATGGAGGAGATCGACGAGATAAATCCCGCTGACAGAAGAAGACACATACCAAGAGAGGATAAGGTGAAAGAAACAAAACAAGGCGGGCGGGCACAACGGGGGCATTCCAGTTGCCTTGTCCCATTGCCTCGTGGTCATAGCCGTCAAGAATGCGGACCACCGAGAGTGAGAGTGAGTGAGCGAGTGAGGAGGAATCGACGAAGAGATTTGGAGAGGGGAAGCGATTAGAGGGGAATCCGAGATCGTGAGAGAATAGGGGCGAGAAGCAATCTCGAGGAAAAAAGACTGTGGTCAATGCACATACGGCGAGGGATTGTGGGCATAAGAATTGGCCCTAACCATTGGCCAGGAGAATGGTTGAGTAGATAACAACCACAGCAACAGACAAGTTAAATTGATCAGAACCGACACTAAGAAGGGATTTGTTTAAAAGTGTTTAGTTGCAGAACTGTTAACTTGAAGGGTCTTAATTGGTTATTTCAAAGAACAGAAACATTCTTTACAAAACGACTCGTTCCAGAGCTAAACCAATTTTTCTTAATCACCAAATGTCTGCGTTAATTGGTTACGGATATTAAAAAATTAAAAACTCCTTTTTAATATTGATCAGACACCTAATCGCCTGTTTAAAATTCCCAAAAAGGTTTTTAATACTTATTTTTCTAGTGCCTATGAATTTTGTTTCAGTAACTCATGCAGCACCATTCTATTGCAAAATAGATTAGAGAGGTTGATCCGTGAGATAAGATTGGTAGCTTTTTAAACCTACTGCTGCATCCTTTGTTGCTTCCACGATTTTATGTCAATTGAATTCATTGTTTAAGTTTGCCTGAGCGATTACTTCGTTGAACCCTTACTATGACTTGTATATTCTAATGGAATAGTCTAGTGATATATCGAGAAAACTGTGGACAATAACACTCAATAGGGAAATAAAATAAACAACACTTGACCACAGTAAAGAATTTAACAACCCGTATGCGCATTTCAGCCACCTTCTGGCCATCATTTTCGGTGGAATACGAAAAAACAGGAACGTACAAGGCATGTTTATACAGAAATTGGGCCAATTAGAAACAAGAAAATATGATGATCATCATTTGCAAAAACTGAAATGAAAAATGAGGGAAATTACAAAACCGACCAATCAGAGAAATTCACTGAAAGAACCAAAGAAATAAGTATGGTGGCATCATTTACAAAAAAAAGAGGAAAACAACAAAAAAAAATATAATAATTAGGTTGATTTGGTGGTAATAAGTTTAAAAATTTAGAATCTCCGAGGGGGCCTTTGTCACCATTTAGTAGAAGATTAGGGACTTTCTAGAAGATATTGGTTATCAAAACGGCGTAACAGCTTCAACTCTTCCATTAAATGTTTGGTAAGAGATGATCTATCCGATCGGCTGAACATGGGCCAAATGTTCCTTGAATCTCAATTTTTCTTTTCGATGCCCCTCGATAAACCAAACTACATTTGTTACAGGGGATCCCATATACCGTTGACCGTAACGTAGGGGGGAGGGGGAGGTCTTGTCCTTTAGGTTACCTAGTATAGTCCTCAAAGAATTGGGTTTTCTGTAAGAAAGTTTGACATCATAACCTTTGAAGATGGCTTGTAAGAAACTGCCAACATCCGTTTGTTGCCCTTATTTTTTTTTTTTGAGAAACTGGCAACAAGGTTTTCGAAACCATTACTAATTTCCGGTATTGTCGTTTCTTCAAGAGATCTTCTATCAGGTCAACTTTATATCCATTTAAAAAGGCCACTTCCTAGATATAATCACTTTGCCTTAACGAAGTGTTCCTTATTAAGAGGGATTTTCATAACTCTGTCAAGGTGGAGAACTTCTGGCTCCAACAATAACTGAAACTCTCGTGAATGAAGACGTCAGTTTCTTATTTCTAATTGGTCCAATTTCTGTAGAAATATGCCTTATACGTTCCTGTTTCATAGGGCACAGGGTATCTGAAATGCGCATGCATACGGGTTATTTAATTCTTTATTGTGGATAAGTGATGTTTATTTTATTTCCTTATTCTAATGGATATTTTAAAACAAGTATTCAACAAAAATATCATAGTGATAAGGAGCTGTAAAGAAATAATATTATTTTATTGTAATATTTATTCGACACCCTTTTCTTATGACCAAAAAACCACAAGGACTGAATACTATCTAAAGAGGCCCATAAAGTATCATATCCCTGTTGCCAACGTTCTTTTCACTCGATCAAGTATATACATTATTCAAAGGCAATCATTTAAAAATGCATTATTACGGTAATACACTTATGCAAGCATTGTAATAAGTGCATTTGCGCAATGATATTAGACGCAAAGCTTATGAACGCAGATTTTTGTTTCTTTAAAGATACGAAGGTTGGAGATTTAATAATGATCACAATGATACACATTTGTACAGGAAAGGCATACCACAGATTCCTTTTACAATCCCAGCATTGTTCATGACCTTTTTCCTTCGTGGTAGCTTCATAATTCCGTCAGCAGCCCAGATCTGTTGATGTCATGGATGGAGCGATGGACTGCACGCATAACGTCGAAAACCGTACGGAAATGAATGCCGCATCCTTAATTTTTGGGAATAAATCGAAGTCACAGGGACTAAGATCTAGAGGGTAAGGAGGGTGGTACAGTACTTCCGAACCCCATCTTGCGAGCAGAAAACAGATAACACCAGCCATATGACAACGGGTGGAGTGAGAAGAAAGTGACGCCGTTTCCTCCACGAATGCTGTATCGCAAGAAACGTGAATAGTATGCAGCATTTACAGTTTGTCCGTTGGGTACTTCGTGAGTAAGGATCACGCCATCGCAATTGTATGCAATAGCTTGAATGCGTTCACCCACTTCCTTACCGTAATGAGCATTGGTTTGTCATTGGCTAGACAAAATGTGTCTCGAACGATGTTGTAATAAAGAGACGACAAAATGAAGAAAACGCTTTTCCGTAGTAACTATTTACTAGATACTGTAATAACTAATAGTGACACTTTTTTTGTCTTTGAGCACCGCTTTGATGATCACAGTTGCGTAGTTTTTCCTTAAGCTTTGTCAGGCGTGCCTACAAGTACTTCTGATAGGGTTTCTTCTTTGTACAAATATATAGATATTCCTTCTAGAAATCATCCGATTTCACACATTTTTCAAAAATAAACCTTTTGTGGCATAGGAATAAGCTGATGTTGCTTATAATACAAATTACATTTCCCGGCCACTTTATTCGTATAGCCCCCCGTGCTGCACAGAATGGTTTAACCAACGAGGTAGAGCGCCATGTGGCCTTCGAAATATGTATTGGTGTATCATATTTCGGAAGTTTTTTGGGGTTAGAGGTAATTTTCCTTGTTTTACAGATTGAGCAACAGAGCAATCTTCCTATTATTAGTTGAGACGAGAAAAAGAAGTAGTCTCTGATTTTGGCGAGTTGGAAATGGTATATCAGAAACTGCTATTCTCCTGGACTTTTCATATACTATTGTATCAAGGGTGCATCGAGAATTGTGCAACAAAGAGAAAACACCTACTCAATGGCGGTCCTGTGAACGGAGAGTACTCATTGATGAAAGAAGTCGGAAGAAGGTGGCTAAGATTGTGCAAGCAAGCGGAGAATCACATCAGATTTCAACCCTGGCACGAAGAAACGCATATCGGAACGCACTTTATCGAGGATGGGACACAACAGCCGGCAGCAGCGCCGGATTAGTTACTGCGGGGCCTTATTGGAACTTTTTTCGCGGGGCCCCTCCAATGGCTATGCGGGGCTCTCCAATGACGTCCATTTTGTTTGCATTACCTTTAGACAGATTATTATTATTATTATTATTATTATTATTATTATTATTATTATTATTATTTGAATTAGCATATTTTATCTCAGAATTGTGACATTTGATAAAACTTGAAGTAGACAATTTCTGTCAAAAAAAAAGGGGCCCGACTGGGTCCAATCGGCTCAAGAAAGTCTTTTG
Organism: Rhysida immarginata; assembly: GCA_023313115.1. Classification (NCBI taxonomy): domain Eukaryota; kingdom Metazoa; phylum Arthropoda; class Chilopoda; order Scolopendromorpha; family Scolopendridae; genus Rhysida; species Rhysida immarginata. Next base: position 2,806,514 of record JAHWFO010031644.1, read on the forward strand.
GCCCTGCCAGCAGACGAACAAGAAAGTCTTCTGTAAGCATAGGAGCATCGACAACTGAAAAAAGGGTCACTGGGTCTGATAAATCGAAGTTCCTGTTACACACCTGTGAATGTCACAGCGTAAACATCATCGGTAACTAGCTCATCTGTTTATGACCATCGTGTATCTTGGAGCAGATTATTATTCCAACAAGATAATCTGCTGACGTACAGAGCGCATTTCTTTAGTGGATTCTGAGTCTCCAGATCTGAATCCCAGTAAGCATCTTTAAACGATCTAGAACAAGCATGTTGACAAATTCTTATCTGTATAATATCCCTTACCTCCACAAAGTTAAAGGCATCTTGTTAAATCACTGCCCAGACAAATTTAGGCTGCATTGAAAGCTAAAGATGCACACACGCTACCAGCTAAGTGACCTAATAAGGTGGCTGGGCAGTACACTACATGATCAAAGGAGTTGGGACACCCCTGTAAACACCTGGAAATGGATATTTCATGAAAAAAACTCATTTAAAGTTAACAACAAAATTTAAATAATTTTTTTTAATGGAATGATCCATTTCAAGCACAGTTGAATTGTAGAACGAATGACATATCATCAATATGCCACGACAGAAGGATCACTCCGACCAATGCTAAACGCCACCTGGAGTGGTGCAAAGAACGTCGGAACTGGACACTGGACCAATGGAGAAGTGTGGAATGGAGTGATGAATCACGGTTTACGTTGTGGAAATCAGATGGCAGAGTCTGGGTCTGGCGAATGCCCGGAGAGCGCTTCCTGCCGGAATGTGTTGTTCCAACAGTGAAGTTTGGTGGTGGTGGAGTGATGGTTTGGGGGTGTTTCTCCTGGACTGGACTGGGCCTGCTCATCAAGGTGGACGGAAACCTCAATGCTGATGGCTACAGGACCATTCTGGATAACGGGTCACTTCCAGCGCTGTGGGAACACTTCGGTGACGGGCCGTTCCTCTTCCAGCACGACAATGCACCTTGCCACAAAGCAAGATCCATTTCTGACTGGTTTGACGAGATGCGGGTTGAAGAACTGGATTGGCCCGCCCAGAGTCCTGATCTCAACCCCATCGAACATCTTTGGGACGAATTGGAACGACGTGTGAGATCCAGGATGGTTCACCCTACATCTGTCCAGGAACTGACCACGACACTCCTCGAGGAATGGAGGTCAGTACCTGTGGACACATACCGTAAACTTGTGGACAGTATGCCATGTAGGGTAGAGGACACAAACCTGTGGACCGGTCCTACACATTACTGATTGAAGCTTTTTTGCGACTTTACGGTAGAGCAACAGGTGTCCCAACTCCTTTGATCATGTAGTGTATATCTCGCTTAATAAAAAATTGACAATTGCGAGCCACATACAAAAGAATACAAACAAATTTTGATTACTACCTATTAATACTAAGTAAAGTAAATACAGTATTTTAGCCTGTGCATCTTAAAATTGAGGATGAGTAATTTTTTTTTTCGTATAGGGTATTCTTTCGTGGTTTTGAAATATTTTTATGAATTAAAATACTAGAATAAGTAAAATCGCCAAAAATATGTTTTGTATTTTTTTTTATTACTTTACAAAATTTTCTTTTTAAATGGTTAAAACCTTGAATATGTATGTGACCTAGTCATTTAAATTTTCTTCATATGCTGTATATATAAAATGGTTTTAATTTAATTAATTTCTTTTGCTTCCTTATAAAAATTGACTTGTTTTAAAACCTTTTTTAATGAATGAGCAAAATAAACCTGATTTCCTATTATTTGAGCTGATAAAAATAATGTGGAAAGGGCGTGTTCCTTTGCCCAAGAACCTGATTTCATAAGGTGCCATATCGATTTAAAGTTGTTGGAGTTTTATTTATTATAAATGCGTCTTTTAAAATAAAATATAAGCTATAATTTTGAATGGAAAAAACAATATCAGGTGTTATCCCAATTAAGCTGATTTGTGATAGGGTTTAAAAAAAGAAGGAAAAAAAAAACATATCGTTAATGAAAATTACTTCGTTGAAAAGTTAATGAAGGAAATTTTAAAAATTATTAAAGGATGACAACACGGATTAGTTTCATTAAGTACGTTGTTGCACAACTCGTTAATTAACAACGGCAGCGTTACTCGCTTTAATTTCTTTCTCTAATAATGTCAACCAAACCGCTTTGCAATTCAATCTCCACAAACACTTTGCCGTCTCACAAAAGCGAACTTTGTCTGATAAAATCACTACTAATTTAATACTTGTTTAAAAAGAAAGAAAGAAAGTGATTTAAAAAAATTTTAGCTTCCCAAACTACAAACTGCTTTGAAGCCGGATATTTGCAACCAGAGTGACGTAACTTTCTCGGAAATCCTTGCGCACGTGTCTGCGAGGACCATAGAGGAGTCTATATGCACCATAGCTTCAGTTTCTGCCCTAACAACCATAAGCGGATGTCAACAGAGCACAAATCGACTTTTGATAACGATTGGTATCAGTAAAAAAAAATACAGTGATTTTTGAATTTGTTCCTTGAAGATGTTTACTAGTAAGAGATATTTATTACACGCAAACATTTCCCACCTCTCTAGTTAAGCTGTATACGCCTCCACCGTTAAGGATGGACATTTATATTAAGATCCGCTCGATATGCTGAAAAACATTTAGATCCGTATTTTCTAAAAGTTGTGTTACTTTTATTTTTCGAAATTTACATCACATGAAAAACAGAAGACCATCTACTAACGTGTCATAATTAGTAAAAATTCATAAACAATTTTTATTAGCAAAGAAAGACGAACGCATAAATGCATCTAAAATTATTTAGAAATTAAAAATATTATCTTGTTTATTAAAAAAATAGTTGAACATCTAATAACGGCTTTCAAAGCAGATGCAGTAAAATATGTACAAATTGGTCTCTTGCAGGACTTCCGGAAAGCGCTCCGTATAAGGAGTTCTAATGCAGTAGCTTGGAATTTTCGAAAAAGACGAAAATATTATTTCATTTTAAGAAGAAAGTTCTCGACTAAAATCACTTACTGAAAAACTATTTAAAGGAAACGTGACAATGAAAACAAGATATACGAGTAATGGATAAATAGTTTTAATGATAACAAGATTTAGAAATTTTCTTATTAATTAATTTAATATACTTGCTCATTGTTACTTTTTTCTTTTTTCTTTTTATAGTTCTGAAGTCGAGATTCGAATCCCGCTAAAGGCGTAGATGTTTACGTTTGCATCGGAGATAAGAAGAGATAAAAGTCAAATAAATATGGACAAACTGGCCAATGAAATGGGCCGTTGAAAGTGGTATAAGTAATTTTTTTTACCATTTCTGACTTACATCAGATTCTAATAGCTGTATGTTCAATTTGTTTTGTGTAAAAGTGATATTGGATATGTTTGAGACTGACTATTTTAACAGAGAAAGTTAGCTGTTATTCCTTACCAAAAACTCTTTAGAACTTTCCTTAAAATGCTGAATATCTCAAAACTCAGTTTTTGACTTTTGCATTCAATGGCTCATATAGAAACATCTGTTTAATATTTTATTGGACCCCTTTTGCCCAATTTAAGTGAATGGAAGACCAGGCATCCACAAAAAATTCCCTTAGTTCTCGCAGATATGTTGGAAAAAAATCTTGCTGTCGTTCCAACATGACCCAAACATTCTTTAAGGGATTGAGATCTGGGCTCTGAGGCGGCCAAAGTGGAATACATGTATCAGGAGACTAGTTCCGTACAGACAGAAGAAGTTCCATGCCATGGCACCACCAGAGTTTTAAGTTGTTTTGATAAGATATGCTGGATCCATTACTTCATGGGGCTCCCGCCAAACCATTTGCCTACCATCGGTACAAAACGAAGTGTATCCTGATTCGTCACACCACACAACCTTTTTCCAGTCTTCACATTTTCAGTCACGACTTTCCACAGATCACAGTAGACGAATTTTCCGGTTCTTTTCAGAAATCAGGGGTTTTCCTATAGGCATCCGACTGTCGATTTAGATCAGCTTCAATTCCCACTATAGATCGGGAATAACCTTGGTTAAATTATTTGCCAATTGCTACACAGTGGATGTCCGTCTTAAAAGTCGTTGCAAGAACGGTCAACAGCTCTTCAAGAAGAGTTGCACATGGTCACCTCACTCATGGGATGAATCGACGATGCCAAACATGCATCCAGGGTAGAGGGGGGCATATCCCATACTAGACATTAATCAAACATTGTGTATTGTTTTGGTTCATTCCACGATGGATCATTATGATAAGCATCTTTAATGATCTCTGTTCTTTGTCATTAATGAACACTTTGGGTTTATTTATGATTACATGATACCATTTGCATGACAAAATATTCCTGTGTATTTTCGTGTAAAAATATTGAAAACTTTTCGAGTAAAACTCAATTCTCTATTCCGTGCTTAACTTTTGGAGGGGCGTGTAGTTACTTTGTACTAAATACTTAATGTAGTTTCATTCATTTAGAATTACCCTGTATATAGGAAATGTCGACGTCGTATGGTAAAAAAGGTTAAAAGTAATTTTGCATATCTTAGATAAGATTTTTTTTGTAAATGTAAACAAAGTAAAAATAAAAATAAAAAAACACAAAATTTTTGATTCTGTGGACATATGAATGTTCTCACCTTGTACAGTAATGCTATTTTATGATTAGGCTGTCGAAACGTTTATTAACCCCATATTCAAATTGATAACGGTTTTTTATTATTATTTTTATTTTTCAGTTCGCCTTTCATTCTGAGGATCAAGAACGGAATGGGAATACACGACAATTATGAGATTTCAGATAATGAATCTCGAAAATTCTCCTGAAAACAAACTTTGTCTTCAAGAATGTGAAATTTTTCCTTCTATCTACTTCGTTATCGGGACAATCATTCAGAATAGTGAAGCTATGGCCATCAGAATAGTGGACTTCGGCTAATATCTCCATAGAACATTTTTTTCCACGTGTTCTACATTCCGGGATTGGCGCTCCTTGCGCTTATCAGTACACAGTACATAAGTAAACCAATCTCATTTCACATCCTTCGCACTGCATCCTGGTCCAGGAGTGTGCGACTTGAGAAAATGGCAAATTGCGATTTGTGTGCACATTTCGTCACAGAATTCTGTTGTGCTATTTTGAAAGTTTTGATAAGTTGTATACGAGGGGGAGTCAAAAGGTTCCTGAAATGACGGTATAGTACTCTAATAGTAGAACATACGGCAACGCTTACTTAATATCCTTCAAAATAGTACCCTTGCAAGCACACACGCCTGTTCTAGCATCGACTAAAATCTGCCATTCTTGAAAGCATCGGTGGAAAGCTTGTAGAATCTTCCGGAGCTCGGCCGTCGCATTCGACTTGATGTCCTCCATGGTTGCGATACGTGCCCCCTTGAGGCCCATTTTCAGAGTCGGAAGCAGCCAAAAGTCACTAGGAGCGAGATCCGGGGAGTATGGTGGCTGAGGGATGACAGGAATGTTTTTGTTAACGAGGAACTGCTGCACAATAAGCGATGTGTGGCTCGGTGCGTTATCGTGATACAGAAACCACTGTCGCTGCTATCTGTTGCCGCAAGGCGTCTCTGAAGCAAATTTTCCCAATTTGCACATGATCTTGATGTTCGCACGCTGTTCGAATTGCGACATTGTGACGAACGACCAACATTCACTTCTACTTCAAACGGAACAATAACGAAACGGCACACTGAAATCAGTCAAGCCTTATTGCGCCTACGAGCAGAGATGCTGTTCTCTCTTCCACAAAAGTGAGATCGCTTGTTCGCCGACTGTTGAGGAATTCCGGGAACTTTTTGTATGTTACTCGTATTATGTCACCAACAGCTGATCTAGGAATCCCAAGAGTGATTGCGATGTCTCGTATAGAACGCTTGTTCTTGCGGTATCCTACTGTCATTTCATGCGGTTAGAAGTGACAAGTTTCTGTAAATTCGCTGTTAAGTTTTTATGGCAAATTCTGTGACGTTTTACCTGTGTAGAAGTTCTTTTATTATCTCGTATGTTTCCCTGTATTTTAATATGAAGTACTTCAATTAGTCGCATGAATATAGCGTACTTTAGAAAAACAAGTAACATCAGTTGACGTCTAAACATATTTGAACATGGTACTCCTAAGTTTGCCGAAATACTGCTTCGTCAACGCCTGCATTCGCCGCTAAATATCCCTAAAAGAAAAGATAAGGAGTTGGAATCAATGATCTAGGATTATGCGCTCTACAAAGAAGAAGCACATTTGCATTTGAACAGTAGTAGTCGCACTTAACTTAAATAACAGTGTCTTCACGTGGATGGCTTCACTTAATGCCAGTCTTGATTTAGAGTTGCAACCTCCATTACTCCATTGAATTTGTACTCAATAAGACAGATCTGAACATAATAAAGTGCACAAAGTACGAGGTGCGTTCAAGTTCTAAGGTCTCCAAATTTTTTTCTGACAAAATACTTAACCCAGAAAGTTACTACTGTTACTTCTCGGCGTAATCACCGTGAAGTCGAACACATTTTTCACAACGGCGGCGCCATGATTCCATGGCTGCTGAGAACTCTTCTTTAGGAGTAGGTTTTGCCCACTGGTAAATCGCTGAAGAAACGGCAGCTCGGTTGGGAAACGAGCGGCCAAGGGGAGTGTCTTTCATGATTGGAAAAAGCCAGAAATCGCTAGTAGCGAGGTCTGGTGAGTATGGAGCATGGGAAACCACTTCAAAGTTGTTATTTTGAAGAAACTGCTGAGTTAGGAGTGCCTGATGAGCAGGGGCGTTGTCTTGATGAAAAAGCACCCGTTCAGTCTTGTTTGGTCGTTTCTCATGCAATGCTGGAAGGAATTTTGTTCTCAAAACATTTTCGTATGAATTAGCTGTAACAACAGTTGCACCCTTTGGAACACAATGCGTGAGGATTACGCCTTCGCTGTCCCAAAACATGGCCACCATAACTTTCTCAGCAGAGGCTGTGACTCGAAATTTTTTCGGTGGCGTTGAATCAGTGTGTTTCCATTGTGAAGATTGGAGTTTCGTTTCGGGGTTAAAAAATGGAATCCACGTCTCATCCATCGTCACAACTGATGAAAAGAAAGCACCAGTCATTGCTGCATCACGTGTCAACATCTGCTGAGAAATTGCCACCCGCGCAGACTTGTGTTCATCGGTCAGCATTCGTGCGACCCACCTTGAAGAAACTTTCCGCAATTTCAGCTCATCATTCAAAATGGACTCCACAGACCCCACGGAAATGCCAAGTTTCGAGGCAATATCACGCACACCTAAGCGACGGTCTTCCATAACAACCTGTTCCACACGAGCAATCATGGCTTCCGTCCGGCTGGTTCGTGGTCGAGGCTGCTTCGGTTCATTCTCACAAGATTCTCGACCTTCTTTAAACTTTCGCACCCATGAACGCACATTTTTAACGCCTACATCGCATTTCTCACTCAATTGGCGATGAATTTCGATGGGTGTTTCACCCCCCAAGTGGAGAAAACGAATTATTACACGTTGATCTTGTAAACTAAACTTCGCCATTTTTAGTATATGAAACATCGTTCGCGGCAACGCGCATAGTGTTCACGCCGTTCACGGTATAGTGCTGCGTTCTATGTTAGCGAAGACGAAATATTTTCCGCAAAATTTTAAAAGTATCCGGATCTTTCTATTTACTCTCACTGCAGAGAAAAAAATTTGGAGACTTTATAACTTGAACACACCTCGTACAGAAGATCGCTTGTCTAACATATCGTAAACGATATCATAGTGTAAAATACATTTTTTGAAGATAAACACTTAATTTAAAGTTGTAGGGCATGCTTAAGATATAATAAATTTGTAATTTAAGAACTTAAAATGTGGATACTATTTTCTGAACTTTCAACATAAAAACCAACGATATCATCTTGTTCGCAAACATTTTTTTTTTTTACCAGTTTCCATTCTGGGACGTTATGATATTAATAGTGGGACCAAATCCTATTCTTCATATGTATTGATTGAACTAGCTTTAATCCTTTTAATCCCATAAAGCCTATGAATCCATAAAGTCCAAGTCATGAGAATCGCTCCTCCTGCTATAAATCATGTGGCTAAGTTTATCAGCCAATCAGCGGTTGCCTTAGCCTCGTTGCAGAGGTCTTTTATTTATCGTTCATATTCCCTGCTTTGTTTAACACGTGCTCAAGCAACATGTCAAACAAGAAAGCATTACGATTCTTCTGAGGAAAATTAATTTCGCATTGCAAAAAAATTAATTGCAAAAAAGACACTTTTAAGGGCGACCAATTTGTAAGGTAAGGCAGTGATTAACAGTTCTCATGATTCGCTGGTTGGCGTTTACATGGTCTCATTGCACAGCATACCACTGAAAGGAAAACCAAAGCCCGCAATCTCACACTTGATGACTACCTAGCAGACGATATATAATCTGTGATGAAAAAGCTTCTGGCTTGTCTTTCTATTTTCTTGGGCAAATGTTGATTAATTTAAAAAAAAAAAAGACAAATCATTCCTTGTTTGTAACTTAATGCAAGTTAATCTAATGAAGAGAGACCAGTCGTGAAGGAGACAATCTTATTTCAATAAGAATATATACTGATTGGAAGAAAGTAATTGGACACTTTCGATTTTAGACGTTTTGTCGAATATCTAGAAAATTACTTGACGAATTATCCTGAAATTTCAGGGTGTAAAAAGGATGTTACACTTCATATATTTCAGTGAAGGTTTTCTCCCGAAGGCAAATAGGGGACCAGCAAAGAAGTGAACCAAAAAAATAATGTTTGGAATCACCCTGTAAAAAATAATGCTTGAAATGCATTGTAGCTCTAGCATATGCTTAAGAGGCTTGTTTTACTTTTCTGTGTTCATTTGTATGAGAATAGCACGTGTATTCATGGAGATAGAAAGGTTTCTTTAAAAAGGTCGAAATGTTTTTGTACGTTTTTTGTTTATATCACGCAGGATTTTCAACCCAATGCAATGCCATTTTCAGGAAAGGCTTGACAAACTACAGTACAGACAACACCCTGCAATCAGAATAGAAAAATATTAAACATTTGATGAAATATGAGCATTTTTACTAAATAATGTTTAATTGCGCATGCGTTACCAAATTGTCTTTTGCATAATTTATTAGCCAAATGTATAGAGCTACTCTTATAAAAAGCCCAAGCAAATATCTTGAAAATTCAGAAAGATATCGTCGATAGAATGAGTTGAATTTCAGTTGCTCTCCAAATTTTTATTTTTGGATCGGACACCAGTATCAACTTCTTCTCCTTACGCTGACATGAAAAAATATTGATTTCATATTGACTTCATTGCAGGGTGTTGTCTATACTGTAGTTTGTCAAGTTTTCTGTAAATGGCATTGCATTGAGTTGGAAATCCTGCGTGTTATAAACAAAAAACTTACAAAAACATTTCGGCCTTTTTAAAGAAACCTTATATCTCCATGAATATACGTGCTATTCTCATACAAATGAACACAAAAGTCAAACAAGCCTCTTAAGCATATGCTACAGCTACAATGCATTTCAAGCATTATTTTTTACAGGGTGATTCCAAACATTATTTTTTTGGTTCACTTCTTTGCTGGTCCCCTATTTGCCTTCGGGAGAAAACCTTCCCTGAAATATATGAGGTGTAACATCCTTTTTACACCCCTGAAATTTCAGGATAATTCGTCAAGTATTTTTCTAGATATTCGACAAAACGTCTAAAATCGAAAGTGTCCGGTCATTAATGGCAATATGGTGTATTTAAGTAACATGAATGAGCCAATGCATCCATCTCAATTCAAATGAAACCTATTAAACAGGAAAATATCCTGACCATATTTATTAATAAAATTTAAAAAGCAGATTTTAATTTTTTTTATTAATTACTTTCTTCCCCAGAGAATGTCACCATAATATTGGTTTTCGAAATTAAAGATGAGAAAAATGAAACTCGGGAAGTCTTGGACTCCATACTTAACTGCACTAAGAAACGCATACGCATTCAAATAGAAGAGATCAGACGATTTAATGAGTAAACCGTCTTAATTTCATCTTGATAATAATAATTCTCATTTAATATATTCTGCACAACCAAAAGGAATACGTCAATTTTAAACAAAACATTTGTTTCCCTAAACTTTAATTTATACGGTCCAATAATTTTAATAGCAAACTGAATGAATCAAATTTTTTTAAATGATTTTTAACAGAGTTTTATGATTTTAAGCACTAATTCAATTAAAGCTCTAATCAATTTAAATGGACAAAATATATGGATACCTTTCAATGCGTTTTTCATATACTATTTAAGGTCCGAGTTTGAAGAATTCTTCATTAGAATAAGACATCAAGAAAGGTCGGACGAATGGAAGCGCTTTGAGGGTTGCATCTCTTCTTTATACAGTTCCTACCCTGCTATTAGAAAACTCGAGTTTCGTCACCCATGTAAACACAATATTTACTAACGATTCGTTTAAAAATGAATTTTTTTTTCGTTAATAAATTTTTCTGCTTAATAAAAATTTTAAATTTCTGAATAGTCGAATGTAGAGAAGAGAAGACTGAGAATTTCCTTGAATGGCCTTCGACAGTTCTTGGTTCGACTGCACTACCCAAGCAACTCTGCTTTTCATGTAAGTTCGATCATTTTTGTTTTACGCCATTTAATAAACAATCAAAGTTTATGTTTAATTTTCTTTTTAAAAAATGTTTGTAACATAGCGAATGGAAGTTATGCTACGCGGGAATGTGTAGGTGATTATGTCCGTGGTGCCCGATGGGGTGAAGTTCGTGGAGTATGCGAACAACCTGCGAACAGTATCAGTCTCTCTCTTCGTCTGCTTTCACAAGTAAATTTCAATTTTCATATACGAACGGTCTTATATTCGCATATTTGGTACTTTCAAATAAAAATGACACAAGTATCATAATACTTTATTTCAAACTAGAGTAATGTTACACATCAAAGCGTTTCACAAACCTCTTCGGATTTATTGTACCTGACAAAAACTGCGCAGAATCTTCACCCAATAGACGTACTGTATATCGCAGAAACGATGCAGAAAATATCGAACGTCGAAAATATTACGGAAGAAGTAAGTATATCATTTCGAAACTCTAAAAGAAATCTCAGCCCTTTTAATTTTATTTCATTGAAGATCTAAACCTTTTTGCTGTTGTGTGTAAAGCCTCGATTCCACATCACCAGAACGTACTGCAGAAACAAACAGAAGCTCAAATGTGACGTCACTTCCTCTTTATAACGTACTGTTCGGCAAACTGTCAGCAGAAAAGTAGAACAGACAAAATTTCAATTTTTAAGTTTCCGCAGTTCGTGCTGTTGTACTTTCAGCCAATCACATGTCTTGCTTTCTGTAATGTCATGAAGTCGAGTGAAAGTCAAAATATCGGAAGCAATGGTGAAGCGAAACGAAGAATTAGAAATGTTTTATAAACAACCGCAAGAGACCGCTGCAACCTATAAAACTATCCCGGATTTCTGCAGTAGTGGAAACAAAATAGAGCAGAAAGCAGACAACAGCAGGTTGTTCTTTTTCTCTTGTCTGTTTGCTGTTTCTGGTAATGTGAAATTCAAACTTTACTATCATCGATTCTGTTCCAAAATAAGTTACCGGGTGTTTCATAGGCTATGACCAACTTGTTAGTTGAATAACTCGTCAACAGGTGGAGCTGATGCCGTGAAAGTTTGTACACACATGTAGGGACTCAAAGGAAATGGATTAGGCTTATTTTCGACGAATACAGTACTGCAGTTGTTTACGCCAAACTGTCTCGATATTCAGTCGAAGAGCGTGTTTTTTTGGTCAAGACTTTTTATCATTGTGACCAGAGCCCTGCCGAAACACTCAGGAAGTGGTCTAGTGCCTTTAATTTCCTTTAGTCTCAAGTGTTGATCCTGAAAGTTTGAAATAAAGATCTTTTTCCGTTCAAATGTTATTCGCCTTTTTCTTTGGTCTATACCATGTAAAACAACTGCACTACTGTATTCGTCAAAAATAAGCCTAATCCATTTCCTTTGACTCCCTGCATATGTGTACAAACTCTCACGGCACTAGCTCCACCTGTTGACGAGTTATTCAACTAACAAGTTGGTCACTATGAAACATCTGGTATGTACGAAGGTTGTATTGAAAGTAATGCATATCAAGTTATAATTTATTTTTAACAATATGAGACATATGCAACTGCACTGAGCTGCCACGTTATTAGATACGCTCACAAAATATGCAAGTTGGGTGACTGCTGATTTGCATGTCACATGATCAGAAATCACGGTATAAATATGCTGAAGCAACTTTTTAGTTAAGCGAGAAACCATAGCAAAAATGGGGAATACCAGTGATCTGACTAAATATAGGAGATACACCAAATATTAAAATTATTTTTTTTCTTCGAATGCCATTCTCATAGGTTTAACTAGTTTATTTATAATTATGGTTCATTATTTATTTGTTTATGTACGATTTATATTGCATTTATTTTCACAGGTAGTAACCAATGCAGCGAAAACTGTTGATTGCATATTAAACATTGACGACGAAAGTCTTATAACATCGAATGTGAAATCTAATTCTTCAACACGGTAATGATAAATTATCATAATTTATGCATGGAAAAAAAAACAGTATTCAGTTGTGATTTATTTCTTCTGGGTTTTGAAACTGTGTTTTTCTATAGTTTCCTCATTAAATAGTTTCAGAAAAATTAGCTGAAAAGAAAGGGAAGAAAGATTAAGGTTACAATTTAGAGTTTATTATAGTTATCCATTTAGCTAGAATTTCCTGGTTATAACACTAATTTCACCGTTCTTTCAGGTAAATTTTCTGAAACGTCCATATGGCTATGAAATTCGATAATTGTGTTTTCTTTGTAAATTCAGCCCTCTATAATCTATATTATCTATTAGGATTAAAACGAATTCTCAGAATTCTATATTCCATCCATATTAGCGGGCCTTGTATTGCTGATAGATAAATAAATAAACACAAAGGGACTGTAATAAAGCAATACTTACAAGTAAAATTAAGTATTGCTTTATTACAGTCCCTTTGAGTTTATTTATTCTACATTCTATTTAAATTCTCATATAGTATTTTCTTTACGACTTTTTCTCCTGTCTTTCTAGGTAGGTAATGAAAACGCTCAACATTTTATCCCACCCTTTAATATATTTAATGATGAATTACTGTCATCTATCCTATGGAATAACAGATTTGTAGAAATTAAAATAAAGCTTAGAACATTTATTTCCTATCTAATTATGCAATTAATATTTTTAAACAGAATTTCGGAAGCATTTGAGAAGATTCTCGATAATCTCCAATATCAAGGCAATAGCCCTCTTCTGTTGAATCTAAGTTCTGTTCGAGTTGAGACTTTTATCCCTCACAAGGACGCCTTAATAGGGATGGCTTCACTCGATGAAACCGATATTTCCAATGGCAAACGTCAAATATTGCCAATCCGTTCTTTGGACCAATTGGACCTTACGATGACCGAAGTAGCTCTGCTTCTTCCAAAAAATCTACTCGATTATCAAAGTAAATTGTTTCCAAAATTCTTAATCATACATTAGAGTTTTTTTTATTCTAGTATTCAACATCCTAAAATTGCATGAATCCGAGTAAAAGATCTCCTACCCATTCAATTTCACTTTTATTAATAATGTTATAGAACCTGACGATCGAGTGACATTCATCGTTTACGATAATAATCGGCTCTTTCCGATTCGAGATGATTCTTCCACTAGACGGAGCAAAATAGTCATAAATAGTCGAGTCATATCGGCTAAGGTACCTCGAAGTTATGCAAATCGACTTACCCCTCCAGTCACGCTAATCTTTCGTCCGTTGAAGGTAGTGAATACGAGAAGTCAAAACACGTTGTACATATTCATAATTACAGAGTTTAAAGAACAACCCAGGGCCGTACCCAGAAATTTATTTCGGGGTGGGCTGAGGGGGGCTGGCCCAATCCTGCTTGTGGAGGGGGGTCCCCACGTAACAGATTTAGTTGACATGGTGGCCAATTTCGGGGGGGGGGGGGG
>JAHWFO010031644.1:2828425-2838801 GCA_023313115.1 Rhysida immarginata
TGATTGGCTAATTTTGAATTTCACGACCTTGACATAGTTTCTCTTTCTCTGGATGGAATATAGAAGTGTTTTATTATGCGAAAACCTGGCCTGTTTATTTAACTGTTTCATAGGAAGAACCTGATAACAAAATAATTAATACACTTTTACCAGCGTGTATTATTATTATTAGTTTATTTTACTCTGAGTTTTTTTACAGATTATTTTCTAATATTGAAAGTTGGGACGACGCCGGGCGTTCGATTTGCAACGGGATAGTGAAGTTACTTCAGCTGGAAAGAAAGAAGTCATCATTAATTTAGGTGCATTCATTTAAGTGCTATTATTTGAATTTCTCAAATCAGAACTCCTGTTATGGTAACTGAAATTATTCTCACGTCTCACATCCTCTATCTCATTTCCACTGCGACTTCCAAAATAAATACGTGATAGACATTGTTAATTTGATAATAACAATAAAACATTAAAGTGAATAATATAATTAACGTATATTTAAAAGTTTTAATACTTCAACAATTGAATGATCAAAAACATTTTCTTAAAATTTCATGAGATGAGAGATTTATTAATTTAAATTCATAAATTCTTAAAGACAAATAATAATAATAATAATAATAATAATAATAATAATAATAATTGACAAAACAAATAAATTTTTTAGAAACACTCCAATTTACAATTTTTATGAAAACTGAAGTTTAATAAATAATGTTGAATAGAATTTGTTTGAAAAATAAATAATTTTGAACACGAGCCTAATATTTTTTTGTTTTTTTTTAGCCCCAAATTGTAAATTGTAAATTAATCAATTCGAAATGATTCATTTTTCAAACAAATTATGTTCAACATTATTTATTAAGCTTCAATTGTTATAAAAATGGTAAATTGGCTTGTTTTCCAAAAAAAAAAAATTATTGGTGTTCTAAGAATTATCATTTGCCTTTAAAAATTTATGAATTTAAATTAAATTAATAATAAACCTGTCATTTCAGGAAATTTTAAGAAATTGTTTTTGATCATTCAATTGTTTCAGTATTAAATCTTTTAAATGTGATTTAATTGTTTATTTGAATTTGCAACAATGTCTAACAATTGAAATCGGAAATTTAACAGGGCACGTCCAGTTCATCTTTCGTTGATCAGTGTATAATTGTAAAGTTAAGTAGTAGAACGTTGCAATAGCAGCCGACGCTTTTATTATAATTTTTTTCATAGTTATAGGAGGATTCGGAAATTGACTCATAAAATAGTAGAATGCCATTACAGAAATTGATTCGTAAAATAATAGAATTCGCAATATTGACTGCTACCAGTTTTTAATGAAGTAAATATAAATAGTAAAATCTGATCCTAAGAATGATTCCCCCCTTTTAACAATATGGTTAATGTCTATATGTTTAATGGTAAATTTATTTTAATACCATGAAGCCATTCCAAACGCTGTCAGATATTGAAATATATAAATTTAAGTGAAATAAGTTCTTGTTAAACAATACAAATATAGCGACTCATTGTTACTGCATAGAGTTCATCATTATTTTTCTTAGAAATTTACTTTATTGTTGGGTAAAATTTTCGAGGCACGAACGTCTCGGCCGTTAGCTTCACTTCTTCACTGGACTTCGTCGAAGGCGGTTTACCATCCAGCCTGAAGTCAAAATGAATGAGTCACATCGGAATGAATGAATCGCGTAAGTGTTATATTTATATTAAATTAAACATGTTTTATTAAATTTATCATCAGTTAATCGTTTTCAACATTTTTTTTTTCCTTCCCCTTTTAATATATTTCGGAATTAATTTTCGAATTCTTGGGATATTTAAAGGACAACTAACTCTACGGTCAATACAGCTTTATTTAAATCGAAAGATTAGTACATTAATAACATGTGGCAAATTTTAATTTTTAATTCTAACGCTAAATGAGTGGGGGAAAAACGAAAATTTCGAACGCTATTTCCAATAGCGGGCGTCCATCTTGGTGACGTCAATGGAGTCATCGTTTTGCTTCAGTGTAAATTAATACATCGCCCGAGAGATTAATCATCAATATATAAATTTTATTTTATTTATGTAATTTACACTGTGAAGCAAAAACGCCCGCTATTAGAAATTGTTCGGAATTCTAGTTCTTCCACCCATTTAGTGTTCGAATTTTTTTTTTTTTAATATTCCACGATGTTATTAATGCGCTAATCTTTAAATTTAAATAAAATATTATCGATCTTATATTGTTTATTAATTGGACATGCCCAGTTCATCTTTCAGTTGGACAGAATATAGGCATGTAGATCAGCGTTTTCCAAGCTTTTCCCATGACGGAACACTACACAAATCCTGAAATTTTAAATTGAACACTTTGGCTATTTTTAAATATATTTGGAAAAAGCTAGTAAAATTTTTTCACAAGAACACTTAAGGACTCTTCGCGGAACTATTTGTGGAACCCAGATGCCTAAATTAATAAATATTGATTCCACAAATTTTAAGATTTATCAGCTCTTGACTAGTCGATATCCCATTACGATTTATTCTTGAAATTTTGCTTATGGTTAAACATTTCGATAGAAGTTAATCTCTTTTGCAAATAAAATTTTATCGAATTTACGATAAAAAATAAAATTTTATCGAATTTACGATGGAATCAAGGAATAGAAATGCAATTTTTGGCATTTAATTTTTATTTATATATTAATTTACGATAGCTTTATTTTTAGCATAAAGCGGACAACAATTAAATAAGTTTTGTGAAACATTATATTAGCTTTTCTTTTTCAAGTTAAATAATAAATTTTAACTTTAGAAATGTCTTTGCTAAGTCATACATTACAAAAACATTTTACTAGGTTAATGTAATACACTGATGAGCCATTACATTATGACCACCTGTTTAATGCGACATAGGACCACTTTTCGGCAAAACCACGGACATGCAGCGAGGCATTACTCAACGTGCTGGTAGGTAGTCTTAAGTATCGGGTGTCAGTTTGTTGGAAATCGGCGTATCCGCACTCGATCGTCCACGTGATGGACCAGAAAACGTGACTCGCTGGACCAGGCAACTTTCTTCCAGTCTCTATAGCCCAATTGCTGTGCTCCCTGGAGATGGCGTGCTCTGGGAAGACGGGTACGCAAGCCCTACACAGAACGCTATGCTAAACTGCGTTGAGACACGTGGTCTGGGTGACCACGTGTTGTACCAGTTGATTTGGGTCATTGTAGCCCTTCGTTTACAGCGAACAATGCATACTAGTCTTCACTCCCCTCTGGAATCAATGCATCGTGGACGGCAAACGGCGACTCGTCATTTCTTCATCCGTACACCACTTTTGATAAGTATTCACAATGACTGTACGTGAATAGCCCACAAAACGCGCCATTTCAGAGATCGACATTCCAAGGCGCCTGGTCATCACGATTTGCCCGTTGTCTAATTCTGATAAATCTGCTTTTCCTATGCTGCAGTCGAACATTCTACATTCAGAAACTCGGTTCACTGACAGTTTATATTCGGCGGTATGAGCCGCGTTTGTGCTGTACAGTTGGAGGTGGTCATAATGTCATGACTCATCAGTGTATGTAAATTGAGTATTGTATTTATTGAGGTTGCTTATCTTATTTTATTTTTCTTTAGATTGAAGCTTCAGTGAAGAAGCACAAAATTGACCAAGAATGAACGTTTAATTGTTTTTAAATTTTAAAAGAACAACTTCTAAAATGCAGGTATTGGAAGCTACGTTCAAAATTTCGCCTGTCATACAATGTCCAAAAACATTAGAGGATTCTTGCATTGAGAAAGCCATAGACCTTTTCATAAAATGGAACAGCTGCCCCATTCGAGGAGAAGAATTTATAGAAGTAGTCCAAAGAATAATGGAACCATTCTTCTCGTATCCACAGTGGCTAATTGAATATATTTTCCAATCGATAACAGCTTTTGTAGAAAATCAAAAGCTACGTATTGAACTCGTTGAGATTTTTTTAAAGTTTCAACCAAAAAATCTAACGCTGTGTTTGGGTAAAATCCCGAAATCCCAATGGGCGAATACAATAAATATGACTCTTCCCATCTTGAATGGACTTGAAAAAATGACATTTCGTTTTACTGAGTTTGCGAGTGCAGAGTCGTATGATAGTGTCTTGGATCTCGCGCGGGAATGCCATCTTTGCGGGCATCTGCAAGACTTTTGCTCACAAATAACAAACATCGTTTATTTAGATGTTGGGGGTTTATGCTATTTCGAACTGTTTGACACCATCGCGCTGAATTGTCCGAATTTGACTTTCCTCAGAGGAATTTCAAATTCTATAACTGATGATATCCTATTATGCCTTGCGATGAACACTAAAGATCCCTCAGACAGCAGACCTCGATGTCAAAAGCTAAAAGAAATCGAAGCTCCGTTCGGAACAGAAAATATTTCGAGCCATTGTATCATGTTGTTGTTGCAGATTTTACCAAACCTATCAGTTTTGGATGGTTTTGATGTTTCTAATGCTTTAATAGAATTGCATCGATTCGATTATATGACCACTAATAAAAAATATGCCTTACAGACTTGTAACATATCGCACTGCGACTATTACTTACTAAGCAAAATTATTCCAAGAGTTTGTCCATATTTTAAAGAACTTTTGGTGTCGCTCCCAACAAGAAAAGACCTCGTTAATTTTTCCAAATTTTCCCATCTCAGGCATATAAGTATTATTTTTCCTACTTATCCCGTTAATTTATTTGATGATTTTGTCCCGGTACTTCAAAATAATGGAAAAATAATTTCTATTTTACACTTGATAAACATTTATAAAATAGATTTTTTTGTTGTAAGTTACTTCTGTCCTAATCTAGAAGCTTTCGGGGCTTATTACTTTCGTCAAGTCACAGAATCGCGGTTACCAGCGAACGGATTCCGGAATTTGGAATCTCTTGCAATTTTGCCTTTCCAGGGAACATCTATACCTATCGGAAGCCTTAGGTTGTTATTCAATAACTCAGTGAGTCTTAACTTTTTAAGTTTGAAGAATATTAAGTTTCCGAATGATCTGTCGTATGAAATAATGCAGAGAAATCCTTTCAATCATTTGAAAAATTTAACATTAAGCAATGTAGAAGATATCAGCTACTCTGCAATAGAGCTCTTTGCGAAAAGGTGTAGTGCTCGCTTTCAAAAAATTGAAGTCGAAACTGAAGATGAGGAGCTTTATCATCGTCTGCATGCTTTGATGAGTGTCCAAATTCAGCCTTAGAATCTCCATCATTGAAATGCATTCCGCCTTAGAATCTGAATCATTGAGAATGTAAATGGTATTTTTTGTGCATGATTGTAACTTAACATAAAACCCAAAGACATCCCCTTTTCATGTAATTGTCTCCAATGTAATTCTTGAATTGTTATGTAATGTAACGTACACTATTTTAACATTAAAAATCCTTCTCTGAAATTTGTGTTAAAATAAAAAATTTTAAATTGCAATAAAATCATTTAATTCCAATTAATGGACTTGTTTTTAATATAGGAGACTTGATCATTTAAGGATATTAAATCTTAAAATTTCGCATAAATAAGTGGTTGATTATAAAGGTAAATAAAATTACATTAACTCAAGGACGTTTCCAAAATCACAAAGATCCCTATAAAATTTGGCTTAACCAGAAGTGACTGTTTTAGTCTTTCGTAATAAAATCTGACAAAGAATGGCACTGTAGAGTCAGTTAACAGATCTTTCCTAACGCCCACTCTATTGAATCAAATGCTCACCAGGGAACACTCGTTCTTGATTAACTAAAACTATTCATTAATGCATTCGATAGTCTTTAGTGCATTCTAAGACCGGTTTGTGTTGCCCTACTGATAGACCGGTCATTGTGATAGCTATCCTGCTCACTAGAGGAACAAAGTTCGAACATTGGCAGGTGAGCTTGCTCGACCGGCCATTGGTACAAACCGGACTTAGGGTGTACCGCCTCTAAATCCTGATACTGGCGGTGTCTCGAGCAGAGGCAGCGTGCGGGGCAAAATAGTTGAAGAAATCCTTAGTTCGCCGCCCAACGTTCACATTGAATCTTCCGGAGACCTAGGGACCATAGCAGACAGTCGGTACAATGCTCAGAATACACAAAGCTTTGTCAATATTTTTTTTAGAGACGCTCATTATTAAAGGACGCTCATTTTGGACTGAAATCGTAAAATTAAAAAAAAAATAATCAGCAAAAGGCTATATATTGTAGATACCTTGTAGTTAGGCTTAAAAGAGGGGCATTGTTCTTTGCAAGTAGGCAACTGGTCACGCTTTCGTGTTCATTTTCCTTTTAATGTTTTAAAAATAATACTCTTGTTCGAACCATTTAAATACAAAATATCCCATGAAGCTTTATGCCCAGAAAGCTTCAGTATGCCGCGTGTTAGACGACATATCAGCAGTTTCCAACTCGGATCGCGGGAGAATTGTGGCATGTCCAGATTACGGATTATCCATCCGAGAAATTTGTGCTAGTTGGACGAAATATAAGGACGAGACACGAAAACCCTGTAATAAACCAAAATTGGACACAGTAGTAAGACTCTGAAAACTGACGTTTCGGATAGACCATCCTTTGTCAAAGCAAAATAATAACGCTTTGACAAAGGGATAGAATCGTAAATGTCAGTTGTTTTCAGGGTCTTGCCACTCGGTTTCCAATAGAATCCTATCTAGAGTCTCCTCTTATAAATATTTGGGAATTTACTTTACCCCCGATTTATCAACATTTAGCCCCATTCTTTATGCATTATATGTAGTCAATCATCTTCCGCGTAGTATTTACTAAATTTATATTTCACCTTCATTCATATAAATTTGTTTTTGGAATGTTTGTGGGGATCGACTACACAGAAGAATATTAATCTTTTCATTAAACTCCAAAAATGTGTTTTACGTATATTGATAAATAGGCCTGCTATCTCTCTCAGTTCAGAATTTAAAAATTTTAACATTAAAATTTGATGACCTTTATTTTATTCAATTAGCTCTGTGTATATATGAGGTTACACACATACACTCTTCGTCCAAAATACGTTACACCCATAGTAAACCTATGGATTAATAGTTCACTATTATATACTATTTTTGTACATTAATTTCTAAATATGCGAACGATCCAGGCCTTTTAGTTTGATTAATAACTTTGATATTTCATACAATATTCATTTTTTGTTTTTATATTGCTATTGCTGTTATTAATTTATTTGTAATAAATAAATATAGAATCGATGGGTGAAAGATATCAACGTCCCCTTCATACAAAGATCACCAAACACGGCTATTATGTATCGTATAGCCACATCACGAACCCTAGCCCAAGAATTAGGGCGAGTTGTACAGCAGCCCACTCTCCGCACCTAACATTTGACTCGTCTGCAGCATAAAGGAATATTTTGCAAGGTGTCCATTGCTGCTGTTGCCTTTAACTGCATAATACTGTCTTCTGTGCTGTAGTGGTATTTCGAAGTCGTGCATAGAATCATCTTCTCAAACTAAACTCTCTTCTGTCTACAGGACCTAATTTGGACGCATCCGTATCTGGCAGCTGATGGAGCTCTGCGTTATATATTATATTCTAACAAAAGAAAAATTCTGTCCAGTTAAATTTCCATATCAATTGTTAGACAAGGTTGCAAAGTAAAATAAAGAATGCCTAACAAATGAAACAGGAAATTTAATTAGACACCCAGTTTTTTTTTCGTTGGACAATATAGTTGAATAAAATTTCGCATCCGCTACGGCAACAATCAGAATAAACAATTTATAATTTCTGCAATTTATATTCCCTTTAAGGATGATTGTATTAGCATGGTTATTAGAAGTTCGTAGTTGGTCAACTCCAACTCAAAAGCTATTACCACCGAAATCTACCACCAGATGACACCGACTGACAAAGTAATTATTTTCAGTGTGTTTTGAAGCTGAATTAAAGTAAATCTTTTGAAAAAGGGAGGGGGGAAAATATTATTTTATTTTACATAATCAAAAAAATTTATGATATTTTAGAAGACAGTCTTACAAATATTTTTTTATATTAAAATTTAATTAAATACTTTTTTAATAATCGTGTTAATCAACAATCTGATGAAAGACAAAAAAATATAAAATTCAATATTAAAAAATTATCTTAATGATAATTGGAGTTGATGTTATAATAAGCCGGCCTAATGGACACCTGAAGGGCCATGCAAAGCCGCAAAGGTTGCGGCTGATCCCCTGATAGGATTAAATTTCAAATAGATCCAAAGGTTATTTAAAATCCTCGACACCGAAAAGGAAAAGAAAAGAAAAAGAAGTTATAATAAATCGCTTGTCGAAATGCAATTCACATACTCATGATGATTTAGAAATCGCAATTTACGAGGAAGCGCACGTTGCCATTTCAAGAGTCTTTCTTCATTAGAAAGAAATTGAAAAAGATCCCTTTTATCTTGACTACAATAATAGCCAGGCTTGCATTTAGTTACTGCACCTGAAAAGCATTTTAAGAAAATACCTGACAGTATATAGTAAGAGAATAATCGAGAGGAACGGGCACTGACGAAGGTCTCCATTAAAAATAAGCTTGGCGGTCAATGGATTACTTTGACGTCTAAGCACATCTAGTGAGAGCAGTTTTCCCAAATTAGGTTTTTAGCAATGGACAACAATGGAGTTGACCAACCTCTAACTTCAAATAACTGTGGTATTAAGGTGGTGGATTATATAAAGCATGGATTTAGTTACAGAAAGAGTAAAAAAAAAAAATCTAAGTATAGTGTGCATTAAGAAATATTTGCACACTCGATAAAATCATACATTTTATTTGACACAATAAAAAAAGTTTCAAGTAAATGAAATTCTCAGACGTTAAAATTTGCGAATTTTAACGCGAGTTATAGAAAAATTCGACATAGAGGAATTCGAGATCTGGTAACTATTTTTAAAGAAATTGCGACCTTGATGCATACTTTTTAGTATTATGAAGTAATTATTAAAGTAAATATATAATTTTGGGTATCTTAAGTAAAATTATTTAATTTGTAGATAATTAAACGATAGTATACATTTCATTTTTAATACTTTGATAAGAATAATTTCATCTCCTTCAATGTACTTTCCGATTATGCTTTAATATTTTTGTAGTGTTGGCTTCACTTCTCATGTTTGAGACGACATAAATGAGAATCCTGAAAATGAAACTGATACAGATCTCTTTCCCTCTTACGTACATCGACCAAGCCAAAACGAGATTATGTATTGCAATAATAACAATTTTTTTCTTTCATCTGAAGTAATGTTTATATCCTACAAGGTTATGTAAAATCCTGAGTAATGTCTGAGGATATACGTGGTTTCAATCAATTAAAGGAATGATTATTACAAAACTAAAGAATGAATACTGCATTACTCAGGGCACCTAATGCAGCAAACATGTATATAATTAAATGCTTCCAATTATGTATTCATTTAAAAAGAAGATTTAAATACATATTTCATTGGAGTGCTGATAAGACGATCTATTTTCATAACTTTGCTCTTAGCTATTATTGGGATTGATTCCAATTTTTGGTTTTTAGTTCCTGGAATTCAGTCTTGGAAATTCTAGTTAACATGTGGTTACAGTTCCGCTTTCGCAGAGGAAAGTCTGAAGGGAAGAGAGGGAGGAAATACAAATTTCCCTTGACAACATTAAGCGATAGTCTTTTTAAATTACAATTGCATACATTACATAGAAAAAGCAAATTAACACAATTGAAAGGGTTCACATTTTTTTTGATTTAATATACGTATTCTACCAAGTATGAATGGCATAGCAGCAGAAAATTAGTCTTTGAAGCAAACTTCTAGTGACGTCTCGATTTATAGTGGTTAAATGACCTCATATTTATTGAAATTCCTGGTTAATCTCTAACCCACGTAATGGATATTCGATTTCATCATAATCAACATATTCTGTCACTATACAAATAAATTGAGTGGCGTCAGAATGAAATTTCTCAGGCAAGTAGTAACACATATTGTATACAATTAAAAATATAATATTACATAAAAACAGAGCACTTGTTAATTTATAAATTTATTGTCTATCAACAGTGTGAATTACTGACAACAGATATGAATAACTTTATGTTCCTTACGTTTATTGTTGCAGCTGAAGTTAGGTTGATGGTAGCAATAGTGAATCGTAAGTAATATACTCATATTTATGTAAAATACCGCCTAGTAAATAGTACATAAAACTTGAGTGCATTAATAACAGTGTTTGGATAACATTTGTTTATCTGTAAAATAGAAAAAATAATAGTTATTAAATAAAAATGAAAAATAAAATAATAATTAACAATTAACAAAATAATTAATAAATAATAAGT
>JAHWFO010031644.1:2839866-2870649 GCA_023313115.1 Rhysida immarginata
CCCCCTAGTTAGGCCCCTGGGGCATGCGCCTGAGTGCGCCCATGCGGAAAGATGGCACTGCCAAGAAGTGCTGATAACGAGGGAGAACATGCACAAACATACCGTAATGATGTGAGGAGGAGACTGTGCAAAATGCCAGCAGAAAAATGGACGGCAGTTTGAACGTTTAATGTGATGAAATTGCACTGGCCCTGAAACTGTTTTTATTGTTTACTAGTTGTTACCCGCGGCTTCGCTCGCCATCTGTTAAGCAAAAGCAAGGAATTTCAAAAGGACTTAGGAAAGCGATGTTTTCCCGTGGGAAAGAAATATTTGCCTATGTCACTCTCGAGCCCTCCGACTATCTACATACCGAAAGCCACATCAATCCGTCGCTCCGTATCGATGTGAAAGAAGGACAAACAAACAAACGCACACACTTTCACATTTAAAAGTATGGATTTCCTGAAGGAAGCCGATTGGAAAAAAATCGCTTCCTTTTACAAAAGTTGTTTCTCTTTCCCGTATCTATCCAACAACAACCTACTCGACCCATGTTCCCATGTATCAAAGCAAAAAGGATAATTCTCTAAAGGCAATTAGAATATTAGAGAATTATCCTGAAGTTATCTTGATAAAGGATAAAGGATAGTTTTTGCTTTGATAAAGGATAGTCTCTATCCGAAACGTCAGCTTTTTATTTGATTTTATAGTTTTATTTTGATTTTACTTATTATTTATTAATTATTTTGTTAATTGTTAATTATTATTTTATTTTTCATTTTTATTTAATAACTATTATTTATTGTATTCCAGGGTTTTTGTGTCTCGTCCTTTTCTCTTATAAATATCCGTTCTTTAAAATAGAAAAAGTAATATTTGCTTATCTGTCATGCTACAGTAATAACTTAAATTTTTCTTAATAAAATTTATTAAATGCAAACAACAATTTTCTCGTTACGGGCTTTTCACCCTTTCTCCCTTCTAAACAAGAACCATAGGGACCATAACAGTTTCAGTTCGTGTATTGAATCAAGTCATATGAATCAAGTTATAGATAAAACAAAATTATAGTAAGAACGAAATGGACAATATTTTCGATATATTTGTATTAAGAACGAAATGGACCTCGTATATTTTCTTGAGTTAGGAAAATCTTTAAAGAGAAACTAAGAAGATATCTAAAAGCAAAAAGCCAAAATTGCTTCATTTTAACAAAAGATAAATGGTATTTTCTTTACAGCAACCTTAACGTATAGGGACAGAAAGAAACTATATTATCGCAATTTTGTTTTTTTGTTAATTAAAAAATACAAAAGAAAACTTTACTTAGACATAAAAATTTGTAAGCAAACTTAGATAGACTATTAAGAAAGATATACTGTATATGATAAGGTCAGGTGAAGAGTTCTCTGTCATTATTTTTTCTTGATTACACTTATGCATACTGATCAAAATCATCGTTCATACAAATCCTTGCCAAAAAATAGAATAACGACATTTTACGTTCTGGAGTGATCGACGAACTTTTATAACTATACGTTTAGACTTTTTTCCTGGATGATGTAAGTAGTCCTCTAGTCGATCTCAACTCAAAAACTATCATTTATTCAAAAATTAAAATTTCCATTAAACAAATTGAAGGTGAAAATTTTTTATAATAATTAGTAGAGACAAAAAATTAAAATAATTTCCAGAACTGTGCAATTATTTGAGCAGAAATATTGCATGTGATTTACATATCTTTCAATTTTCAATACAAAAGACATTGCAACTTTTCGCAGCTCAGGCTGAGCAACATGGGTAGGAAATCGGACTTACATCCTATCACTAAGCAAACAATGTGATTATTCTTAAACTAGAAAACTCAGGCAGAAGCTGCGAAAATCATGCAGTGCTCTATGGTGGCAAAGGTGTTAAAGCAGCAAACGGAGGATCCAACTTTTACAGGAAATCGAACGAAAACGCAAGGCTGGTGAGAGGCAACTGAAGAACATTGTGAAGAAACAGAGTTTTAAAAGTGTTAAATATATTCACTACGAGTAGAAAAGTGTGGAGCAATCGTCTCAAGTAGAACTATAAACAGATGACTACATTAATTTGCGTTTCACTCCAGAGTTCCCTGATGACTTTGAAGCAAAGACGAGCCCTTTAAAGTAGTGCAAAGAAAGAGTTACTTGGAGACAAGATTACTGGAGTAACGTCCGACCTTGTCTTTTGGTGACCAAGCGCCAAGTGGAGACAGACACAAGAAGCTTACAGCAGGAACTGCCTCTAGTGAAATTTGATGCTTGGGTAATGGGGATCCATGCCATCAGATGTAGTAGGTAAATTATGTGTCCTAAATGGTGTAGTGAATGGTGTAGTTTATCAAGAAATATACTCCAACCAGCCGATCATGAAAATTATCAATCACTGCGTTCCATGGAAACAACCTGGAGTATATTTCAGCCTCTTACTGAAGTTGCTATTAAATGAATTATTGTTAAATTGGTGGCCCTTGAAACGGTCTTTTTTCAATTAATGCGAAATTAAGTTTCCTCAGACGAATCATATACTTTCTTTCTTGAAAGAACATGTATTAAGCAGGAATGTTCTATGATCACGTGTTGAACAAAGCACACTTTAAGCAGGAAATTTGAACGATAAAAAGAAGACCTGTCTACTACCGTGAGACTAAGGCAGCCACTGATTGGCTGATTAATTTAGCCAACGTCTTGACCACGTTGATCTATTGCAGGAGGAGCGATTCTCATGACTTGTTATGTTGGATTATAGTCCTTCTTCGTGAATGATATGATTTTTGACCTTTGATAATGTTTATTCAATATTCACCTTTGTGTAAATGAGTTCAGCCTTTATTTATTTTCTTGGATCGAACTAAATCAAGACGCGGTATCAGTTGTAATTTTCATTATATATTCCTTATAATATGCTTGTCAAAAAACCTACTGTTGTAAACTTGAGCTTTATATTTTCCTTAATTTTGTCATATCTTGTTTTTCTATATTATTTTATTACAGATGTTGATCTGCTCGGATAACGATTAAAAAGAAACTATGGGCTTTCGAATTTACTTTTGACAAAACATTTAATTTTCCTTTGTAAAACTTAGGCGGTTTGTTAGTCTCTTCTTGACTGTATCTACCTCAGTGCAGAAATGAATACTTATAGTGTATTTTTTTTCTTTTTAATTTCAGCGAAGCTCAAAACAACTTGCGGTACCACCGATGAAGTGGATGAAAGCAGTAATGAATGCTACTTTCACATCAAGTAGTTGGCATATGCTTTAAATACTAGACTATGTTGTATAATCTAGATTTACAGGATGCTTACAAATGATTGTGTGTTGATGAAGTCTGATTGTGTAAAAAAGCAATATTAAGTTACGTTTGAATTGCCCGCCATCTAAAAACTCAAAATTTATGGTCGCGGAAGAAATGTGACAAGCTCAACCATCTGGGCATGCTTGAAAATTGGCTCATGCCATATAGGTGGAAACCGAAAGTGCAGACTTCATCTTTCAACTGGCTGATGTTCCGCCAGATTTTGTGCATCCTACGGATTTTGTCAAACTGCTGCAATCATTTGTAAACACCCCGTGTAATATAAATATAAATTTATAGAATAAAACTATAAATATAAAACTTAAAAAAGCATATTATTAGAAACTGGTTATTTTCAAGATGTACTCAAGATGTTTTAAAAAGAGAATTTTAAAATTAACGGATGCTCATAACGTAATATGGTATCCTATTCCATTCCCATATTAGATCTGTCCTATGCTCTTGAATCATCCAGTTTCCTTTTCCTTTTTATTTATTTATTTTTTTGATAAGGCGTAAAATGAACTGCATATACAGTTATGATGAAATCAGTATATTTTTTGCATTGATTAAAATGTTTACATGATATCTTATTCTTCAAGCTATAGGTGTCACTTAAGATGCCAATGAGCATCAATAATAAACTTCGTTATAGGAATACAAAAGGATTTTTTCACAAATGTGCTTTTCCTCTATCTTAGTCGTGTAATTTATGGCCTTGCTGCGAACATTACGAGAAATTCGTAGAATGCCGTTGCTTGACTGATCCCTTTGACTTATTGTTAGTGAGCCGATTCCAATGTCGGTTGTATAAAATGTATCTAAGTCCATGTAATTATGTGATAAGGAAACCACAACTATAATTAAATTTCATTTAAATATACCTGTGTCGATGAAATGTGAGATAAAGTTGTACATTATTGTGTTTCAAACATTTCAAATTGTGTTTGTTTCTATCTTCTATAGTTTTCATGGGTTTGTTTTCAAATGTATTTTCAATTAAGGAAATGTAGATTATTAGAATTTAACATATCCTCGCAAGTTTTGTGTTAAACTGATTAATGGTTAAACGTGTAATGGAAAAATTGTTTAAAAATTTTATTAATAAAATATCCACCATGTTTTATTACTTTTATAGAATTAAATCTTTATTTAATAGAAGAAAATTCTTAAAATAATGAATGAATTATGTGTCTCATTTGTAGAAAGAGGGCCACCTGGTCAGCCGCATTCGAAACTTGTCAACAAGAAAATGCCAACCTGCTATCGTTTAACGATTGGGAGAATAAAACAGATTTAGAGAATCTTCTGAAGAAATTAAAAGGTTGGTTAATGTCACAACGTATTTAGCTCTATCTCATGTCGAAGTCAAAGTATTATGACATATTATTAGAAATTTCTAACTGTTACTTGCGAAACTCCAATAAAAAAAAACAAAAAAACAGGCGACAACAAAACAAACACCGATAGGCATCGCTTGGATATTTCTGTTATCGCAATAGATCATTCTGTTGACCGAAGATCATTCTGCTTGTTTAGTAAACTATTGCATGTATTTAACGTTTGGTTAAATAAATTCTCGTTCTCACGAAGCTCGACCAGCAATGGAAAGTTCCAACTTCTGGCAGCAGGAATAAAGTTACTCATCAACAGGTTTTTATAATGAGATGAACGATGGCGAGACATGAAAGATAGAAAGAAGAAAAGAAATAATTCTCTTGATTTAATTCAGGGATCGGCAATCATCATCAATAATGAAAAGAGCTGGATCAGTCATGAGACAAGCAAATTTCATTAAAGATGATTAACGCGCGATGTACGCAGTATAGTTCAGAACCGTACAAAGCGACTCCTGATCGAGCTTTTTACCCTTTACCTTTGCTGGGGAAAAGGAGTCCCCTATCGATCGTTAATATTTTACTTTTCCTGGTAAAAAGGTCCCTGAAGCGAAGCACCTTTCTAGGCCCTAGTAATTTCGAAATTCTTTTTATTGTAATGTCAGTTGAATTTTCGGTAATAATTTTGAATTTTAGCAAAATTTTTTCATTTTCTGAATTTTAGACTATCCAATCTGGCTAGGACTTCGACGTCTTAATAACAATCTGCAATGGATGGGAAAATCTCCATCTGTCTTCGAAAGGTAATATAATTCTTTCTATCGTAACTATTTTGAGAGCATGGTACAATAAGTAAATCGGTGTAAATATGTGT
Source organism: Rhysida immarginata (assembly GCA_023313115.1). Lineage (NCBI taxonomy): Eukaryota > Metazoa > Arthropoda > Chilopoda > Scolopendromorpha > Scolopendridae > Rhysida > Rhysida immarginata. The sequence continues at coordinate 2,845,383 of JAHWFO010031644.1, forward strand.
AATATTTTCTTACAAAACTATTTTTTTTACAGGAAGTCTGATCTCGTTTTAAAATTAAAGTGGGATGAAGAATCAGTAGCATCACTTTCTGAGAACGAGTGCATTATTCTGAGCAAAGCCCTTGAATTAAAGGCTACACGATGTAATTTAATGTATGGATTTGTGTGTATACGCCAAAAATTGACAATTCAGAATGACGGTTTCACGTGGACAAAAAGCGGTAAGTTTTATTTTCCTTTTGCGTTTTCCATACATTTAATATGTAAGAATTAAAGATTTATTTCAAAAAAATTTAACTTCGAAATGCAAGAGGTCTTTAGAAAACATTTTAATCATGTACTTGTCGTTTAACCATACTGCTAACTAGGGAACATCGGAGTGATAACAAAATTCCGATTCGAAACTAATATAGGTAATGCCACGTAATAACACGGAATGGACAGCTCAAATTTCGATGGTAGTGAATCTTGAAGCAGCGCTCCTAGCGGATGGGTGGACTCTTATGTTTTGCTTAGTATTGGGAAATAGGCGCTGTTCGGATATATTTGATTATTAAATTTATTTTTCTTTCTTCATTTTAATTTCAATAAATAAAAAAGTTAACTTTAAGCGTGTATATGAATTTGTTTCATGTATACAATAAAAATAAAAACACTAAAGACATGTTTGCTTATCTAGTAAAACTTTCAAAGTGACCCGTTTCTTAGGGTAATATTATTAATTATAAATATTCGATTTAACATTTATTTTGTATGTTTATAAAGAAAATAAAAGCTTTTTAGCGTGTTGCTTGCTTAATTGTATAACTAAAAAAAATTGTCAGTTTCTTGCGTTAATTTCATTAAATGAAAAATGAAAAGTTATCCTTTAAGCCCTTCACATTATTAACAAGGATTTTTTCGGTGTACCATGAAAATAAAAGATTTTAAACTTACATTTTACTTATTTTCAAAATTGAAATAAAGCCATTTTCTTCGATTAATTAAGCAAAGTTCTTAATAAAAATTAAAAATTTTAACGTTTATCTGCTGGATTAATAAAATCTGGAAAACACTTTTTATTAGGTTGATGCAGAAATAATTACGGTTTTTTTTATGTTGTTGTTGTTTTTTAACTTTTATCCTGTGTGCTGGTTTTATAGTAACTCCTTAACTAGATTTTTTAATATCCATTGCAAGTTCTTATTGAAAATCGCTATTATTTGCATCAACCCGCAGAATTGTGCCTTAAAAATTTCTGCAAATAAGAGATTTCAGTAAAGGAATTTAATTTATTTTGTGGCCAGATAGGAAATTATTAAAATGAATTTTAAGGCACAATAAAATAAAATAAAATTTATTCGGCTTGCAAATTGTAAAAAAACAAACAAACTTGATTCCTTGAAAATTTTAATTTTTAGCCTTTTATGAATTCAAAATAAATGGTATCTCGTTTCCCAATGAGTTTAAAATCAAATATAAATTAATTTATAATCAATTGTCATTTTTTTGTGAATTTTGTTTTTGCTATATTATCTTGTTGAAGTGTTATAATTTCTTAATTTTTGTCAACATCATTTACTTCAATGTACAGGGTGATTCAGTCAATTTCTGACCATTTCAGTACTATGATTTATTGACCCATTAATGTTTACAAACTTAGCATTTCAGTATGATATTTTAGGCAGTTCGGAGCTTTTATTCCCGTGGAAAAGTCTTGATGATATGCTCAATGTGGCCACCACTAACGTTTTGAACTGCTCGCTGCCGAATGGTGAAGTTGTTCATAACTCTATCCAGGATTTTTGCATCCACAAGGGTGCAGCAGTCGACGATGCTTTGTCGCAGCTGGTCTAGGGTTCATGATGCTGTAGTGAACACACAGTCTTTAAGGAATCCCCAGAGATAAAAATCACATGGGTTTAGGTCAGGACTCGTAGGGGTCCAAAGAAAGCCACCCACGAATCGATCTGGAAACCTGTTTGAAATGACACGATTTCCGAATTTCTGATTGAGAAAGTCTAGCACTTCATTAGTGGTGTGAGGCCTAGCCCCATCCTGTTGAAACCATTGATGTCGAAGCGGTATACGCCTCCTTCGCAGCTCGGGGATGGAGAACGTTTCCAACATGTTAAGGTAAGCCTGTGACGTTACGGTGCCCTCAAAAACGAACGGACCAAAGATGCCTCTTTTGGAAATCGCGCACCAAGCCATAACCTTTCGTGGATGAAGAGGTGACTTATGGATCTCATGAGGGTGCTGGGAACCCCAAAAACGAACGTTGTGTTTATTAACGTCACCTGACAGATGGAAGAAGGCCTCATCTGACACCCACAGGTTGTCCGCAATGTCCTGATTGACTTCCATTTCTGCTCCAAACTCCATCGCAAATTGTTGTCGCTTCTGTCTTCCAGTGTCTGTTAACTCCTGATAAACATGGATCTTATACGTGAACAGGTGTAAATCCTTTCTCAAAATTCGCCACGTCGTGATATACGACAGCCCTTCTTCAATGGATAGGCGGCGAACAGATTTTTTGGTAGGGGAATCGAACAACCTTGTGCGAACATTTTCGACAACTTCGGCCGTTCGAACACGAGCTTCGCTTCCGCCTTTTTTCTTGCCTTTAACACATCCAGTGGCACGAAATTGCTTGACAAAATCAATGATTGCTTGCCTGCCTGGTGCGTCTCGACACTTATACTCCTTCCGGAACTTTCTTTGCACGGTTACAGGTGATTTTGTCTCGAAATACCATTCGACAACCTTGCATTTCTGCTCTGTTGATAAAGCGGGCGCCATTTTTCAACAATACGATTTTCATGCAGCGCCGTTGCAACAATACAAACTCCAACTATTTAGAAATTCGATATGGCGCTCATATTCTTTCAATTGTTTATCCCTAATGCACGTCATTCGAGTGACATGGTCAGAAATTGACTGAATCACCCGGTATTATTATCATTAAAATATACAGGGTCGGGACATATTAATATGACCACCTCTCCTAGAACATGCTGGAACGTCCCATGGAATGCAGATGAAAAATCACTGCATATCATTAAAAGCTGACAACAGCAGACGTGTAGTAGCATCCGTTAACACAGCAATTGTCACCGTCATGGGCAGAGCAAGTGACCTTTCGGATCTCCAAAAGGGGATGATCTTTGGCTATCGGACCAAGGGGGCAGCATTTCAGAAACGGCCACCTTTGTGAACTGCTCTGGGGCTGCCGTTGTGAAGGTGTACCGTAAATGGACGCGAAGCAGACAGTTTCGAGCAACCGAAGAAGTAACTGTGGGGCCTCACGAGCCATCGATCCTAGAGGCGAGCGTCGGTTACGACGCCTGGCCAAGACCAATCGGCGTGCCACTGTTGAGCAACTGACACAGCAAATGAACAGTGGGGCCACTAGGTGTGTCAGCACCAAGACAGTGCAACGATCCCTCTTGAGGTTGGGGCTCCGGTACAGGCGTATGGTAACAGCACCCATGTTGACGCCTGTACATCGCCGAAAACGCCTCCAATTCGCAATGGACTATCGCCATTGGACCTCGGCCGAGTGGCAAAAGGTTGCTTTCTCTGACGAGTCGCGGTTTCTGGTGAACAGAGTGGACGGACGATAGAGAATTCGCCGGGAAGCATCTGAGAACAGGCATCGCGACACCATCGTTGGCAGACGACAGGCTGGTGGGGGAAGTGTGACTGTTTGGGGGATGTTTTCGTGGTATGATCTGAGTCCACTGATACCGCTGGAGGGTAAACTGAATGCTGTTCGTTACCTGTCGATCATCGCAGACCAGGTACACCCCTTCATGTCGACAGTGTTTCCTCAGGGTGATGGCACCTTTCAACAGGACAATGCTCCCTGCCATACTGCCAAAATTGTCCACGACTGGTTCGAGGAGCATGAGGATGAATTCAAGCTACTGCTAAGGCCACCAAACTCCCCGGACCTCAACCCCATTGAACATTTGTGGGACCATCTCGATCGTCATGTCCGCAAGCTGGACCCTCCACCACGCACGGTGATGGAATTACGGGATGCACTGATCGCCGAATTGTCCCAGATGCCTGCAACCACCTTCCGAGGACTTATTGACTCTCTGCCACGTCGACTAGCTGCTGTGCTTGCCGCCAAAGGTGGATATTCCGGATACAAGCAGGTGGTCATATTAATGTGTCCCGACGCTGTATATTGTGTATCTGAATGTATACAGGGTGTATCAGATCCGATGGTCATAAAGTACCTAGCGTGACTCTTTGCATGATTACAAATATAAAGTTCCTTATCGAAAATGTCGAAAACTCAAAATTTAAATTGCGTCGTTACGTTATTTATGAACTTTCCGCACCAGCATTTCATTAAATTCAAAGGGGCGATTACAATTAAATCGGCGGCAATTGTTGAGATTAAATGACGTTTTCGACAGGTTTTCAGGGTGATGTTTAGACCCTTAATATTTGAGTTTTGAACATTTTGCATAAGGAACTTTAAGTTTGTAATCATGCAAAGGATCACGCTAGGTACTTTATGACCATCGAACCTGATACACCCTGTATATTTAAATGTTGCATTCTGACGGTTTTTGTCACTTATTTTGCTTATCACTTTTTCAATAAAAACAAATTAAAGTAGGTCAAATTAATTCTGTTGTAGAAATTAGATTAGTTTGTGAGTGAAGTAGGTCAAATTAATTACTATATTTCGGAAACTGATTTAAATGTATACTTTAAACTTAACAAACAGTCAGCTGATTGCCAGGCAAGTTACTCAAGCATTTAATTAAGCGAATATCTATTTTTCCTCCGTGGAAAATATTTTTTTCTTGACGCTGAAAGATTACATCTCATTCATTTCAAACTTCTGTGTGTTCAGTTAATTACTCACCAAGAAATAATTAGAAATCTAGAAAAAGTCGTAGGAAGCTCCATTGAAACGCAGGTTAGACAGCCGAGGGGAAAAAGGATGTCGAGGTTAATTATTCAGTCACCATTCGCGATGACGCATAACTAAACAATTGGGAATATGCATGATTTTTTAAAATTATGTCCAAGGGTTTAAGAGAATATTTTTGTGGCCGAAAATATTCAAAATGAAAACTCTGGTTCAGAAGTGCATACTTTTCACAAGTAGAAAATGAAACCGCCCTCCTCCTTGATTCTTATTCAAGCCTAAAACTGACGAAAAACTCATCGCGTCTGTTCGGGACCACCGCGTTTCTCTCGGTGCTCCCGGGCTTTTACGCCAGATGGAAAAATCAGTCAAATTCTCACAATCTCAATAGCTCAACCTCTCGATGTTTTTGCATTCCTTCCTTGGAAAAAATTTTTTTTACGAATTGCATCACAGGAATAAAATATGTAAATTCCACTTACTTATATGCAATCAATTTTCTTCTCCAAGATTCAAGACCGTATTTCCAATCTGCATGTTTTAAGAGCGGCAATCTCGAAGAACGACCGACTTTTGATATGCATCGTGTAAAAGTGACTTATGTTTTGACCATTTTTACTCTTTTTATAATTATTGTAAAGATTTGAAAAAATAAATTTTTTATCAGAAATTACGCGAAATCGATGTATGGGCGGGAGGGAATAATTAGAGTGGCATTTACTGATTGTTTTGTTTAATTTTATTCAATCTTCCACTTTGCCAAGTATTAAATAAGACCGATTTCGTGTGTTTATTGTTCTACACGTAAATATTCCAAGCTTTGGTGTCCAGAAGGTGTTTCATACATAAAAGTTTCTACACCGTCTTACGAGTTTTATGCTTTTGTTTTCTTTGCTCAAAGAGTGGATTTCTACTAAATCCGTGACTTTCTACATCTTTGTGATTGGAACTTTATATCTATCTGTCATGGTTTAAAAATCAGTTTTCTTAACTTCTCAGCACTTACACTAGGGGTGCTGGGGATGCTTTTATTCAATCGGGCATGGCCACTTTCCTACAGATAGGCCTGACTTTTTTGAACTTAGCAACTTTTGTTCTAAAGTTATTCGGCTATTTCGGGAATTTCATCTATACCCTGTATAAAATCTTTGAATATGAATCTTGGCGCGTAATTTTTTTATAATCGATGAACCTCTACGTGATGTTCTCTAACAAGTAAATATCTGATTTCCATCATATGATGTACAGTACATAATATGTAAAAATCATTGACGGAAATTTAAAACACATTCGTTGCCTTCTGATAAAACTGCTTTAAGCAATAGCAGCCTATGGAATTAAATACACGTCTATACAAAGCAAATAAAGAAGGCGTTTGACATGATTTTTTAAATGAAGGCTACATATTGCAAGAAACAATTTATCTCGTGTTCTGTGATTTGTTTGCTGATCCTCTGATTGAGAAAATTTCAGTGTCGAATATAAGAATGTTAAGAATATAAGCGACCAATTTATTAAAAGATACTATTATTGTAAGTTATTTATATGTGTAAATGAATTTTGTTTGAATGATTTATCGAAACAAACTAAATAAGGAAATAAATAAATAAGGAAATAAGTAAAAGGAAATAAATACAATTTTAACAGACTGGAAATTAACTTAAGTAAGCAATTTTTGTCGAAACAATACAGTGTAAGGCTCAATTTTAAACCGACTTTAGCAAATAATCTGAGCCTTCGTAACTTGTATAGGGAGTTAGGGTTTTCACTCAATTCACGTGACTGGAAACAGGAAATTGTCTTTCAACATACACCACAGCATCGGGCATACAGCAGTTTGACCCTCTGACTTTCATATTTGCTGGACATGAAGAAACGTCTGCGGGATCGCAGATTTCATTTGGACGAAAATGTGTAGAATATTATTTGGGAATGGTTCCATCAGCAACGAGGAATGGAACGTCTGATGTCATAATGAAATAATTTACTTTATCAGCCGCGAGGATTTCTTTTATAATTATATTGCTAATAAGTCCTGTAGGTCGTTTTCATTTTAATGACTCTTATAGTTCGTCGTCCTTTAGAATACAAATGTTTCAGGCTCGTTGGAAAGAACTATCGCCCGTTTGGAACTTGTTTTGTATGAACAGTGCCTAATACGGGGACGTGTTTTACGGAAGCTTATTAGTGGCAGAATACGTCGTAACTTTTTTTAATACAACATCACAAACATGTATTTTGTATTCCAAGACAATAGTGATACGAATTAAATTCAATACAGAAGTTTCATATTTAAACGACTGACGACCTTTTCGGCGATCTCCATGGATCAAAATTATAAGATAATGGTTCCTGGTATATTCCTGGCCAGGATCACCAGACAAAGGAAAAGCAGCTGGTTGACTACAAAAAAAATTAAATTTTTAAATGCTGAACTTTTAATCGTACGCATTAAGTATTGCCAACAAAGTTCCTAAGATAAGTTAAAAATGAAAACTAGTTAATAATAAAAAAATAGTCTTAACACTAATTATTAATAATAATTTTTATTTTATTTTAACCTTTCTTCACGGAATTCAAATATTATTATTTACAGTTTTATGTCCACCTGGATGGATGGGCCACCCTTATCTACCGAATATTTGCTTATTGGATGGAAAAACAAGATTAACACAGTCTAAGGCGAAATCCGTATGTGAAAAAAAAAATTCTGTTCTCCTATCGGAAGAAACTCTCGAGAAGAGTTTTCTTTTAACAAATGACAGCTTGAAGACAAAAGGTTAGTTGGATAGGCTATCGAGTAGTGAGTATGTTAAAAAGGTATTTTAGATGAGGTTTAAAATGTGTTAATATAATGAGTCTAGTCACATTATTATGACCACTTTGTGATACTTCCCCAAACATATGTGGAACACTTCTAGGATATTATACTGACACAATACACGGCTTTGATGTTTAAATCCGTGAACGCAGTAACAGGGAATGTCATGAGTTAATCATTCTGTTGAACAACTGACTGTCGAAATATGGGGTCAACAGAAAGTTCTCTATAACGAGAATCGAGTGAACCATTTTGAGCGGTTAATTCCGAAGAAGACGCTTGATTCTTGCCCCATTCATTGCAAAAGAACGACTTGTGTTTGAGCAGCAATACTGGGACTACACCTTGATTGATCAGGGAACCATCCGAACCTGTATCTCAGTTTCACACCAGATTGAATATGTTACTAACCTAAAGAATTTCATTGTATGGGGTTTTTGTATGGCTATGTGCGCTCAAATTTTTCGTTTACGCGGTTTATTTTGAATATGGGGTTTTCTTAATTTGCAGGCATCAATAGTAGCTTTAGGTGAGTAACGTATATCAATTTGGTGTGAAACTGTCAGATGGAGGTTCGGATGGTTCCCTTGTGAGTGCAACGGGATGAGGACGGAGAGTGGCGTATTCGTCGTGAAAACTCAGACAACAAACATTCTGACCGAAAGTGGGATGCTGGTGGTCGGATTACATTTTGGGAAATGCTTTCATGAACAGTTTGGATTCGCTGATACCTTTGGAAGGTAACATGAATGCAAATGGTTAATTACCGATCGTCGCCGATCAAGTTAACCTTTATGAGTTGATCATGTATCAGCAAGACAAGCCATACGCCAAAATTGCTCATGAGAAGTTCGAGGAGCACGACGAAGATTCCATATCTGACTACCACCTTTGCGACCAAATCCCCCATATCTGACCTCACTCAAAAATCTATGATATCACCTCGATCGATATATCAGACGAATGGATCTTCCGCCAAGGAGCTTAAAGCAAACTCAGGATGCACTGCAATCTGCATGCTCACAGATGTCTATAGAAATCTCCCAGCATGTTATTGAGTCCCTCTTATGAAGGCTGTCTGCGGTATGTGCAGGAGCATATTCTGGTAATCATAATAAAGTGACTGGACACTAAAATATTAGAATCTGGGAATTTTAGCTAATTTTTTTTACCGTCTCATAAACATAAATACCATAAATTAAAAAGGTTACGAAGCCTTTATAGATATTATTTTTGTGCGCTAGATTTTTGGATAACAAGAAATAACCTCAACGATGCAGAGTGCTACGTTTTTCCTGGAACACCGACCAACTGCGAAGAAGAGCATCCCTTTATTTGTGAACAAAAGAGAAATACAGGTAGGAGAGTAGAAAAGCTATTGATAGATCTCATTAATACCATTTATTATTGGCAGTTACTTTATTATTCCTATATAATACGTATATATGTTCAGATGTTAAGGTTACAATTGAAGTTAACAATCGCAATGTAACTTCGCCAGCTATTTGGATTTACTTTCCTAATATCACCATGGATTGCATGGTAAGTTACGAAATTTACTATATTCGAGCTTTTATTATAATTCATAAGCAATTTTTTCTCTTCATGCTTTGCATTTAATATGATCAGTAAAAAATGTAATATCATGTTAAGTAAAGAAAAAAATTATTTTCTATATTTTAGTGCATTTTTATTTAAAGCAAAAACGTTCATTTAAAAAAAAATAATGTATTTTATTTTATGCTTTTTGGTCTTCCTTGTTACACATTAACTATTCTTGTAATCAAAAGTAAAATAAAAACTTTTTCCCATCTGCAAGATGGGAAGACCGTCCGTTTCAAATATTTTGATCGGTGTATGAATGAATGAACTGTAAGGGATGGTTATCATGAAACCAAAGTGGTTATACTAGAAACCTGAGCACTGCGACTCTCTGAGTCTATTGTACTAGACCCAATGACGAAGCACGGGGGGCGATGGACATTTCCAGGTGGTCACCCAACCTGTGATTAACCGCACCCAAGGTTGCTTAACTCCACCATTGCATTAAGCAAAGTGAGACAACTGGGCTACGGCTGCCCCCGTAGTCGATGTAACTGAGTCCATATTATTTCAGTGTTGAATCCAATTACAATTCCACAAGTCCTTTAAAAGCATAAACGTTATGTTTTTATGTAATGAAGTCTTTGGATGTATGTGAGATGATGCGAGTCTGTACAGTCTATTCCAAAAGCGTTTTCACTTGCTTGGCAGGAGTTGAGCTAAGCGAAGTTGATTAGTTATAAAGTCTAGTAGTTTGAATGAACATCGTAGAAGTTTAAAATGGACTTGGCCGTCCAGAGTGAAAATAGGGATGACGTTTATGAGTGGTGTGCGAATCACAACACTTTTAACTGAAAAGATTAATCGCTGCTTTTTATTTCAGTATGATAAACTTTGCAGATGAATTATTTAACGTACTTATTAAAAACAAAGCAATAAATATTTAAGAATATCTCAAGAATGTTCGATGAGGGTTTATCCTACGCCAAACCTCAGATGTTTAAATTATTGATGAAAATAGGAACGAAGAGCTGAAGGTTCCCGGGTCGAATCCAGGCTGTGGAATTTTCTTTCCTATTTTCATCAATAAATATTTATTTTCTTTTATTTATTTTTTCTGTATTTCGAATATTGATATTTTTACTTATTATTTTTTAAATTCTGTAATATTTTGATATCGAAATTGTTTATGCCGCCATATACAATGTATTATGCTTATATTTTATAAGATAACGAAAGCCATTACGATATACCGTATAGTAAACAGCATACAGTATACTGCATAAATATACGCTTTTTTCATACACAGGGTGTTTCAAAATTACACCACCAAACTTGGCAAAACGTTAGAGGGGATCAATGTGAACATCTTTTTTTAATAACGTTTTATTCTAAAATGACTGTGCAGTCAGCTACAGTACAAAGATTCCACTGTTTCAACCTGCTTATCCGGAGTCCCATTAGCAAAAAGACAGTATTGCTTAATGTTTTGAATAACATTAATTTACCCACCACGGAATAATGGTTCATTCCTTTAAATCCATACAGTAGTATGCAATTAGACACATGGTTAGTACAGAAAGCAATTGTAAAGTTTAGCTGTCAAATGGAACCATTGCAAGCACAGCATGCAGACGTACTCAAATGAAGAATTGGCTGATATGCATTTCGTGTATGGAGCAGCCAATGAGAATGGGAGAGCTGCAGTTAGGCTGTACCCAGGTCACCTGACCTCACATGTCTGGACTACTTCCTCTGGGGACATATGAAAAGTGTGGTTTATGAAACTCCTGTTGAGTCACAGGAAGATCTTGTAGCACGTGTGGTGGCTGCTGCAGCGATGGTAAACGAGATGCCTGGAGTGTTTCAGCGCATCAACCGTTCCATGTTACGACGATCCGAGACTTGCATTGAAACAGGGGGTCGACATTTCGAGCACATTATGTAGTAATAAGACATTACTGACTTGTCTAATTAATGTTCTTTGTAATGATATGAATAAACGTGTTAAAGGTTAACAGTGTTTCCGTTCATGTTAATTAATTGAATCCACGTATTGCAGTTGACTGCAGAATCATTTTAGAATAAAACGTTATTAACAAAATATGTTCAAATTGATCCCCTCTAACGTTTTGCCAAGTTTGGTGGTGTAATTTTGAAACACCCTGTATAAGCTATTGTATTGTTATACATTTTTTTTCCCGTCATGGATGAAAATACAATTTTTTTTTGCCAATACGTTATTTTTTTTAAGTGTAAACCCAGAAGATACTGTATTTCATTTCGAAAGATTGGTAGCTATTCCATATGAAATATCATAATAGATTTATACATTATATATTATTATTTTGTTAACTGTGCAGCAAACTTAAAGTTAATTTTCTACTACTGATTATTTAGACCTGAAAAGATGGCCCTATCCCCTACCAGGGGTGTCAATTAAATAAGTGTTAACCCTTTTTAGAAACCAAGTTTATATTGGATTGTATTTAAATTGGAAATAATTCGATGTGCCAAATTTGGAGTCGCTTGAACAAAGATTAAAAATTTATTGAAAGATTTGACCCGAGCAGAAATGTCAAATTTCAGATAAAAGCACTCTAATAAATAGGTCAATATCACGAGTTTAGTTTTAGAATAGCACTCTGAGCTTCACGTGCAAATGAATAATGCAACAGAACTTTTTAATGAAAGCATTTCGGGAGAATAACCTTCCATTCAAAAACCCACTATTTAATGTTTCTTTCTAATACCGAAACCTCCAGCTTTGTAATGACCGATGAAAAATGGCAAAATGATTTTATTAAAATTTAAAGTTCAGGCGTATAAATGGTCTAGATGCTAAATACAAAATTTCGATAGGTCCTTGGCTTTTTTGGTAATATTCTGTTCGATCTGGAAGCATGACTTTAATAAAACTGAACTGCTGGCTTATGCCGATGACTTAAAATTAATGAAAAGAAATTTTTCCTGTTGCCGAAAAAAAGCACGCCTATCAATTTTAATTATAAATTACATTTTGATCTTATTAGTCACCTCTTGTATCTTCCTGGGATAGCCAATCTTATGTATTTTCATTGGTTGATTGGTCAAGAGGGAAAAACATTACCATATAGTATATGCAAATAAATGTTTTGATCTGATGGAAAGACAGTAAATTCGTACCAGATTGTATTATATTAAAAGTAGCTATAATAACATCCGAAATAAGTTGGTAACATTTCTATTTTATTTCCTGCTTTTCTTCATTAGTAGAGCGTGAATGTCGGAAAAATGCTAGCAGTAACATTATCTGGGTTATACCAAGACTAACGTTATAACAATTTGAGTATATCTTAAATTAAATGCGATATCAACCAAGTGTATTAGTTTAGTACACATGCGAAAACCACGTATTGTATATGTATAATCTATTTCAGCTAAAAAAAAAATTAAAAAGAAAAATAACTCTCAAACAGTTGATGTTGTGGTGTTAGCATAGTTTGAGAGTTTCGGGGAGGGCAACTTTGGATAGTTTCCACTGTTAACATATCTACAAATTAAAAAAACATGCAAATGACTATAGGTGACATGAGCAATTAAGTGGAAATTAGAGTATATGCGCGGTTTTCTCAATCCCACCAACTGACAGTAGCATTGGAGTATACGGATTTCCTTAATTCCCTTAATAATAAATTTCCTTTGAAAGTTCATATATTTTCAGTAAATATGCGCATTCTTACAACCTATTTGCTTAAATTTATAGGCTTCGTCGTTTCTTGTACATGTACATCTCATGTATATGGTTTCATTTTGGTTAGCTTGAACTATCATTCCGTGCTTATAAAAATTATCATTTCTAAAAAAATTCATTAAATAATATTTGCAGGTATCGATTGATGGCACTGTCATAAAAGACCTTGACATAATTTATACATGGTTCGTGAATGGCATCGCTTATACGGAAGGAATGGCTAGACGCTTCGAGTTTCCTGCGAAACGAATGGTTCAATATGGTAACTTGGATATTAGAAGTGGACTAGGAACTTACCAATGCGAAGTTAGCATTCCATCAATTCCTAGGAAAATATCTTCACAGAAAATTTCGTTCTTTCCAAAAGGTGACTTTTCCGTATTATTAAGTGAGGATTAACAAAAAATGGAAACATCTGCTTCGCTACTTGTTTACCTTATTGACGCTCAAATGAAAATAACGCAGCTCAGCTCTTCTTAATAATTATGAGACAGTGATGTACCATAGATTTTTCAACCACTTTTTTTCAAAGCTATGAGATTTGTAAGAGGCTCGGATTTTTCATAGTGGCAACACTGCTGTAGAGGTATTAAGCAACGCAACCCAGATAATGCCGCTTATACCACGCAATATTTGCATACATAAATTACCTCAGAGCAAATAGGCTCTCTCCTCCCATATCACGTGCTTGCGCAATGACAAGGCAGGCTGGTGATCTAATGTGTAAATGGGTGTAGTCGCGATGTTTTCGTAAACAGGAGCAGCGGCGTTGGATAAAGATTAAATGTACGTATTAGGTCGTACAGCACGACAGTTTCATCAAGGTCTTTAAGAAGCTTACAGGGAATCCGCATTACGTTATAGAAGATTAGCAAGAAGGGTAATAACCTTACAACGAGAGACACCAAACTCTGACAAACATTACTGGAGACGAATCGGCGTGATACGATTCATGAGCTAACATAGCCATAGACACAGGATTAGAGCTTTAGAAGTGCTCCAGAGATTCTTCAAGCAATAGACCGTTCTGTTCGAATTATCAACAGAACAAGCGATGCCAACGGATTATGCACAATGCTGGTGACTACATCGAAGGACAGTAAAACTTTGAAACATGTATTTATTCTGTTTCTGTTGGAAATAAATAGTTGCCACTATTAAATTTGCAACCTTCGTATATGTGGTTAGGACAATTTTTTTTGACAGACGCTGGAATCGACCATTTAAGAACTTCCTGGAGAAAGTGGTTTGTTTTAACATTTTTGGTTAAAACAGAAATTAGAAGCATTCTTGGCAACACTATACTTCATAGTTCATCCTTATGAACTGTAATGGCTCTCAGAATGCGATTTAATGCTATTGGTTCCATTTTTTGTTAAAAGAAAGCATCTTGGATTTTAACTTCATTTTGAAAGAAATTCTTTATAGAAAATCAAAATTGGTTGAATTTATGCATATTAAGTTTTGAAAAAAATATCATCAAACCCTTAATTATAAAATATAAAACCTTTCCTATGCTCAAATTCGTGTCGGCCGATATAATCACGAGGGTACAAGATATACTGGTATGATCAATAACCTCGGAGACTGGTCTTCCTGACGGATATGATGTATTGTTATCATGCATTACACACACTTACCTTCAAAGTACTCCCCTTCTGCAACTATGCGCTTCTGCCAACGCGAATGCAATTGCTTAAAATATTCTTGGAAGCCTTTGGAGGAGATGGTCTTCAGGGTGGCCGTCGCTGCTTCCTGAAACTCAGAAGCGCCCTTGAAACGGCGTCTTTTGAGTTCGTTTTTCAGACGGGAGAACAGGTAAAAGTCGCAAGGGCGAGATCGGGTGAGTAGGGAGGGTGTGGAAATACTAATTTTGGCCCCAGTGCAGCCTGCATCATGAGAGACCGAAGTGCGGGGATATTGTCATGTTGCGGTACTCAGTCCTTGCTTTTCCAGGGTTCTGGGCGTTTCTGGCGGACAGCTTCATGTTCTTCGTGTATCTCTCCTTGTTCACTGTCGTCAGAATTTGATGTTCTCACGATGTTCTTCAAACGCCATTTCTGCTTCTGACAAACGCGAACGACTACAGTTCAATGACATGCGTAGTTTGGAAAAACCCTGCATTGCGGAGCTGCTTCCTTCTTGCCAAGTCAAATAGTTCCCCTCTCCTCCAAGCTTGATTGGAGATATCGGCACAGTCTCCGAAATAATTGATCGTACTAATATTGAAGTAGCACAAAACATAAATCACTGCTTTCTCAACTGAAGGAGCATAATATGCCAATTGGTTACGCAATTACTCTTGATGATTTTTTGAATCAGACTTTTTTTTTATAAATTTTTAGTATTTTAAGAAATATATCCGAGCAGTGATGTAATCAAAATTGATATAAACATGTCGATTTTCTCGTTCTATTTTAGATAATAAAACAGCTTTAGTATCCTTCCAGTTTGGGATTGTCAATGCTTCGGCACTGGCTTGGGGTGATAAAGCTTTGTTAGGAAACAAAATTTCACTTCAGATAAATTCTTTGAAATTGATTCCATTCATCAGCAAGAATATGATTTCAAAATTTGAATCAAATTCAATCCAAGGCAATCTTTTTTCTCTCAGGTAATGGTTAACATTTATTTAATTAAATTCTGTAATTTACTCTCTGAACAAACTTCACGTTTTCTTTCAGTTCAATTGCTAAAAATATGATTGCCAATAAACTAACAGTGAATGGAACCGCAGTGGTTGTAGCTGCCAATGATGACATTAAACTTGTAAGGGAACTATTTACACATCTCAGGGATGAAACATTTCAAGGAATAAAGCTTGAAGATTACGTTATACAAGATAACGGTAAAACAACAACAAATATATGAAGTTGAATTAAATTTCAAGTTTTGTTTTACATTTTTAATGAAATTAAAATGTTCCATGGAAAAAAGTATCCTTCCGATGGGGGAAACTCAGTAGCCATGAAGGGATGAACTTGGTCGGCAACAAAGTTCAGGTATCCCTGACCATTAAGGCGTTGTTCTACAGGTATCAGCGGACCAAGAGTATGCCAGGAAAACATTCCCCAGACCATTACAGAGCCTCCACCAGCCTGGACAGTGGAAACCAAAAGGAGGGGTTCATTGCTTATCATTGGGGTCCATTTGGGTGCATTTCGGTGAATATCATGAAAGTTTGGCGAAAAGTGTGCATTAAACTGTAAAATCCACCCATGTGGTAGCATTTCGGTGAAAATCTTGAAAGTTTGGCAAAAAGTGTGCACGAATATGTAAATCCACCTATCTCTATAATGGAGCAAATGTCTAAAGACTTTATTTGCAAAATTGAAGTCTGATGAAGAATCCCAAAGGGTAACAACCCTAACGACTCCATTTGGACTGCATCAGCCTATTTGTCTGTATTATGTGATCGCATCAGCCCCAGCTATGTAGCAAAAAGTGATGGATGAAGTGCTGAGTGCTGTTGTCTCCAAATTCTGCGTCGGCCATCTGCATGGTGCAATAGGAAACGGGATTCATCCGACCAGCAGACCTTCTTCCAGTCGTCGACGGTCCAGTGTCGGTGATCACGGGCAAATTGGAGATGTTTTTTGCGGTTTTGGGTGGAGATCAAAGGTACCCGAACTGGCCATCGGCTGTTGTAGCCCATCCTTGCCAATGTACGGCGTGCAGTGCGTTCAGAGATGTTATTCTGCGATCCAGTGTTGTACTCCACGGTTAGTTGACGAGTCGTGACCTTTCTAGTCGCACGAACAAGCATTCCCATCCTACGCTCACCCCTTGGATCGACGAGTCGTTTGCGACCACAGGCTTGTCTCTGGGTGGTTGTTTTTTGGTTGTTTAACCAGTCCTGGTAAACCCTTGAAATGGTTGTTCGGGAAAAGTCTACAAGACGTGCGGTTTCGAAAATACTCAGTCCACCTCGCCGGGCACCAGCTATCATCCCGCGCTCGAACTCGCTTAGATCCTTTGTTTTCCCCATGGTGACGGTCAAACTACTTGCAGTTGACCGTTGTGTTCTCGCTTTATATTGGTACCGACTGTCACGCGACCAACTGATACGTAATAATTGCTATCCAACGGATTTGCATAGTCATGGGCGTTTCTAATAAACTGGCCACTCAGTGTAGTTGCTCAGAAGAGCCAGATCGATTTCATATCGGAAAGTAAGGGATTAGTTAAAAAGTAACCCAAAAACGAAATATCAGCATCACTTGTGAACGACTTCACATATTACAATGATAAAATTAGAGAATTTAATGGAAATTTGAAGGCTAACTAGATAATTCTAATTTACGCTAGATATAGCCGAAAATAGCTAAAAGATTTAGCTTCTTTAATTGATAGCTAAGAGATGAATTAAAATTCTTAATGTCACTGCATGTACAAATGATTGAAAAAGTAACCCAAATTATCAATTTAATAGTATATAGAGCCCTATTTTAAAGTAGCCCGCTCCGATTCTTGTAATTCGCTTCTTGCACCCAATCCTACTTGAAAGATCTGGCAACACGTTAAAATCTGGGATCTGGGCAGTAGGCTTCATGGGTCCAAAATCTCTCGATCACATCGCAAAGCCATTCAGCAGAATGTTGCGACACATTTGTGCCATGCAACATATCTGCTCGGAAACCACGTCTTTTGCTTCTTGCTGCAATTTACAGTCCTTTATGTGTGTCACAATGCCTCATCTGCAATTATCATGTTCGGAATGATATTTTATGCCCTCTCTAAATATAAATAATAAAAACAGCTGGAGTTTCAAAGTAATAGAGTTTCCATTTTCCGTCCTGAAATATTTTCTAACCTTTGCTCATTATTTTTTTTTCAGATGTTTGTCCACCTGCCACTGATACAGGAGATTTTGTGTGGGAAATGTTACCTTATAATGTGGAAGCTGTATCGAAACCTGTATGCAAAGAAAGTATGACAATCAAAAGAAATTATGAAGTTTGATATTAGAAGAAAAAAACCCCAATAAAACACAAAATAATTGAATAACAGCCATAAGAGTCTTATTTCAGATTAAATATTATTTAACCTGATATTAAGTTAAACATTTGTAACTTTGATATTAAGTTAGGCATTTGTAACTTTGTAACATGAATTTGTATTTTTTCAAGTTTACCAAATAGTATACGACCAAAATTGGTAAAAAACAAACATCGCATATCTTAAATATCAAAAAGTTCCGAGACTAGCTCTATATAGAATAAACATTTAAGTAAAGTAAGTTTGGCAATCATCTCCCTCAAAGTATACAAAGCTCTCAGTGCTTTTCCCACTTTTGTTCGAATGCCATTCAAAATACCTCCCACGACTCAATGCTTGATTTCTATAAATCCACCAAATCATTTGAAAGGACTCTGCTCCATTTTTGCCGAGTTTGACTTAGAATTTAATGTTAGCTCTCTGCTGAAATGGCAATTATTTCTTCGTTTAGTTAACAAAATACGCCCCACACGATTGCATTTGGGGGAGCATTTAGGTATCTTCTATCCTTCACTCTGGCGTTCAGTTCTAATATGTAAAAAAAGCTTTTTATTTTTGCATAATTGTGGCCGCAGAAGTTGTATCTTTTCTTCGAATGTTACTAAATTAGGATGCAATATTAGACATACTATTGGCATTAAGGAAATCAGCAATGATGGTTTTAAGTATTTTATAAGGATTACGTAGAATTACATTTCATATTGTAACTGCAAACAAAAATTAATATTTTAGCTCATATCTTTTATGATAATTACATGGTAATATAGAACTTTAATATCTTTTACGAGTTATTCTTAAATTTATTTTTAGGAACTCCCCCTTATCAGCCGATAAAAAGGACTTGCGTCCTGGATTTCATTAGTCTACCAGCTTGGGAGCCTTTTGATTTTACCAAATGTCTCCCTCCTAATGGTAGTTATGTTTTTTAAATGTAATGCAAATTAAATCTAGCTTTGTGTAATAATGTGCTATAAATTTAATGCGTTTTGTCCAATTTCAATTTTATTGCTATAGCTTTGCCTGAGTTCGTATGTCTTTGTAATTTTGAAATGATTAAATACGTATAAATCTTGGGGACAAGGATTAAAAGAATATATTTGTTTTTTGTAGTAACATATGACGTTTGCCCTTCCGGCTACTACCATGCAGAAGGAGATAGAATATGTACGAGAGAGTATACACGAGCCAATGATATGCAAACTCTAAAGGAGGCTAATGAAACATGTCGCAGAGATGGAGGACGAATTTTTGTTTCCGATAAGAAGAACACTGGCTTTATAGAAAATGGTAAGATTAATGTGCTTCAAACTATTAAAGCATGGATCTGTTCTTTATTATCTTTAGTTGCACTAAGAAATAACAAAACTTCTAATAAATGTCTTCAGGAGTGTCTCAGCAATATTTTGGTGAACACCAGAATTTTACTCATATTTAAACTATTCAGGGGCGTAACTATAGGGTGGCTAGATTGGCAAATGTTCAGGGGGCCAAGCCAGTTTAGCCCGAAGAAAGGGGTCCCACGCCCGTTTAAACCGAAGAAAGGGGGCCCCCCATAAAAGTTTCTAGCCAAGGGCCTCCACGCTACTAGTTACGCCAGTGAAACTATTATGTTTGTTTGTTAGACAGAGAGAGGTATGAATTGAATAACAGCCATAAGAGTCTTATTTCAGATTAAATATTTACGGTTTATACATATTAGAAATCTTAAATGTTGTACGTATTTTACATTTTACTTTTAGAGATTAATGATCTTTACAACTTTGATCACGTATATTTCAGAAATGGGGATAGGTAGAAAGGCGCAGTTTGCGGCATAATGTTCAGACACATTTAAAGTTTTAGTAGCCGTTTAACAGAGTTCAATGTGTGTGCGCCATCTGTAGCACGCAGGATATCTAAGCGATATTCCAGTTTCTCCAATGTCCGGCCTAGCATGTCCTCATTAACGTTTGCAATTGCTTGTGAGATACGGATTATGGTAGACAGTATCCTTCACAAAGCCCCAAAGAAAAAAAATCTAATGGGGCTCCTCTGCCAATCCAGCGACCTGGAAATGTGTCGTCCAAAGCCTTCCTAACGATCAAGGCCCAGTGAGGAGGGGCACCCTCCTGCTGCAGTATAATGTCAGGTTGCAGCTCTTCAGACCACACTACCGTTTACCTTTGGACTGTAGCGCACAATTTAAAAAAAAACTTTAGATATGTGTGTGAACATTATGCCGCAAACCGCACCTTTCTACCTATCCCCATTTCTGAGATATACGTGATCAAAGTTGTAAAGATCATTTTGGAACACCCTGTACAATCCCACAGTAAATTCATGGACTTAGAAACAACTAACTGCTGAATTAAGGAAAAAGAAGTAGGAATCAAACGAATTTAAAATACACTATATAGCCAAAAGTATCCAGACACCCTTTCGAAGAAATAGATATCGGCTGTTCACGCAGTCTGATACGTCATCGAACAATATAAATTAAAAGTGCTGATGGAGGATTGAAAGCTCATATACATGTTCTATCCAGACATCGAAGCTTGTACAGCCATGATTTGACGACATGGGTGTTTAAAAACTGGAATGGCATTTACAGAGTCTCGATCTAAACCCTACTGAACATTTATGGGACAAATTAAATGAAACGGCAACAAGAATAAAGACCACCTTCAACCGCAATGACCCTGTGACAAACTTTCGTGCCAACATGAAACATTACCATCAGATGACAGTAAATAAAAAGCTTTGGAAAAATTACCCATGAGATGATACCAAGATGCAAGATGACACGCTGAATAATGATGAATTCTTAACAATTTTACAGAAGTATTATTTTTTTCCTCCCAATGAAATCTTATTTTGAAGAAAAACAACAAAAATAGTTTATTAAATTCCAATCATATAAAACTTCTAAAATTTTACTTACATTACTTGCTTTAAGAACGTTGATTTGTTCTTCCATCACGGTATCACGGGTTTTTTTTTCAGAAAACCATTGCATTCATACTGAATATCGTCAGCAAAATGGATTATGTTAAAAGTTATATTACTGGGCATAGCTGTGCTTCGGAAATGGTGTGTAAAACGAGCAATCTGAGCATGCTATAGTCGGGCGATTATAGGAAGACACATGCCAATCACTTTCGTTGCCATGGAAACTGAGCGATTCAGCCTTCACTTCATTCAAAGTTCACCCTTTATCCTGTACGAAATTCTCACAAAAAACATTTATTTTTTTAAACTGATATCTATTGAATATCCATTAATCCGCTCTTCTTCGAAATACCTCTGTACATTCACAATTTATTTCTCTCGATGTGCTCTGGCAGCTGTTAAGAAATAGAACAAAGGCTGAGGAAGAGACCCTACGGTTAAAGATGATTGACTGCGTTGGACATGTGACTATGCTTGGCAATCATTAAGTGGGAGCAGCCATGTGTCTTCACCAGCAGGGAATAGGATAGGTACTCTATCTTTTGGGACAATTTTGGAGTTTGGTAACCATCTTAAAATCCGCCATTCTGGGTCAAGGGAACGCAGATTATGTGCCCAGCCAAACACTTATGGAATCCTGGAAGGCAATTCCTACGACCATCTATCAAAACCTTGTAAAAAGTCTTCTCTGACGTGTGCAGGCTGTGATTGATGCAAAATGTGGACAGACATCCTATTATCATATGCCTTAGGAATCTCCGATACTACAACAGGTGATGTTCGGATAAATTGATTTTGGTGTTCTGCGTTTCAGCCTTCTGCAGTGGAAACTGCGATGCAGGGCAATAGCAGCGTTGCATGGCTACCAGATTGAAAACACTGAATGGTGGCGAAAGAGAGGTTTTCCACCTTTTCTAGCCCTCTATAACTTATTTTTGCTCTCTGTACCATTTGCTTGTCATCTCTTATGGTTTCTCCAACATATCATGTCGCACTAATAAAACTTTCAAACCCCTATACAACAGACTATCATTTCACAGAGTTTCTGCTACGTTAACTCAGAAATATTCCCTGTTTTTTCAATGATGAAACGAAGAGAGAGGAAAAACTCACGAGGGAAAGGGTTGGAAGGATCAAGCATCTACAGTATATGAGTAAAAAGTGTCCTGACACCTTTACTGTTGATTGAAATTTTATGACAAAAAAATTATAGTTAAAAAAACCTCATTATGCTTCAATTTAATGGTTTTACTGCTAAAAAAAATTATAAAGCATGCTATACTCATTAATTTATTTTAATGCAGGTGTATGGTCGGATACTACAACAAATGGAAAGATACTTTTCAGATGGAAAAGTGGTATTGGAGATCTCAAATAGTAAGTGACACTTCCACCATTTTTATTATAAATATTTAATTTATGGCGTTGAACATCCTAGCCTAACTTCGCGGTGACAGCGACAGTACCCGTTCTGGCTGCCTGTTGTTAAACCCAGCTCGGTGCAAGGTGCGTCGCACCTTGTGCTCCGAATTGGGTCGGGATGCTCCCTCATTGAACTGCGCTGCAATTTGTTGGGCTGTTCCCGTCCTGTTGCTGTGGATGATCCGTGCCAGTCGCCGTTGACCTCGTTCATCCACGGCCCTGTTTCGTCC
Source organism: Rhysida immarginata (assembly GCA_023313115.1). NCBI lineage: Eukaryota > Metazoa > Arthropoda > Chilopoda > Scolopendromorpha > Scolopendridae > Rhysida > Rhysida immarginata. The sequence continues at coordinate 2,867,932 of JAHWFO010031644.1, forward strand.
GGAGTTTTTTTGTTGGGGGTTGTTTTTAGGCATAACTGCCATTCACGGAGTACCCTTGACAGTGTTGCACGGGAAAACCCGAGGAAGTTCGCGGTTTGCGAAATGCTCAACTAGGCCCGTCGAGCTCCAACGATCATGCCTCGTTCAAAGTCGGTCAGCTCCTTGGATTTACCCATATTCAGTCCACTTCTGCTGCTGACTGCAACTTGTGATCCAATGCATCCCTTCTATACACCGCTTCGGCCTGTTCCATTGTTTAGGTGTCACTGGGAGGCCGATCCATTTTCCGTAAGACGTGTCTCTAATCAATTGATCGTTCAGTGTATATTACAATTAACAAAGCAGTGGAATTGGATAATGACATATATTCGTTGTAAATATTTGTATTATGAATATATAATTTCACCTTTTTTGAAGCATTCGTAGTCTTCATGTACGACAAATAATATAAGCAAAATTGACGCTAGTGCTCTGAATGTTTAATTGAAAATCTATCGACAATCCAGAAATTCTTTTTTTGAATAGTAACAAGCAAATTTTTCTTCCTCGTAGTTTATCCAATATTGACCAATGTTATGCCCATAACTACAGTTTTGGTGTTGATAAGATGAGGTTGGACGAATTTTCTTCGGACTGTAATACAAAGCGAGCATTCAGATGTGCTGTACCTAGAAGAGTATATTATTTAGTAGAAGGTAAGTTAACTTTTCTCAAATCGTTTATTATTTTACTTCATATTAAACATATTTCCGCTATTGGCTTTCCAAGGTAAGTTATTTTACTTGCCTCTAATTTATAGGAAATATAGGCGATCCATTCATATGCATGAAAAAGTTAAGAACTTGTTCGTGAATGAATTTACTGTATCTTAATGATTCAATTGCGCTTACTCATTTATTAAGTACCGAAAGTTACTTTATGCTATCAGTGTGGGGAAACGTGTCTGTCTGTCCGTAACTCTAACTCCTCCAAGGGGCTATGAAAGATTTTCAAAACCTGTTTTCGTCAGTCGATTAATATGGTTCATAACACGAACCAGTCACAAATACGATCGAAATCGGTTCAATGGCACGTGCACAAATGGTACCTTCATGACCCCACCTAGCAATTTACATTGCTAAGATATACAGTAGTAAGTAATAAGAGGGTTGTTCCGAAAGTAAGTTTCGTCATTTGTTTTTCAAACGGAAACTTTATTGCCAAAAAAACATACAGCATGGCATCATGAACTATACACCTTGCACTATTTTTCGACATAGTCGCCACCGACATTGAGGCATTTGTCGTAGCGTGCAATCAGTTTGAAGAAAGAATAGCAGCAGACAGGCGTGCCCGAGGCTATTCGAGTACAAATCACGATGGCAGACAGACGTGTACTGACAACGTGGTCACATCCTCACGATAGCAGATCACCAATGAGGAAAAAATTCAAAGTGTCACCCTCCGCAGGAAAGATTATGGGCAACAGTGTTCTGGGACGCGACAGATCCCCTGCATGCTCAATCGAGTTCATATTCGGAGATCTTGCTGGACACCCCTTATGACACCCTCTAAAATTTTCAATGATATGATATAGCATGTAGTACATCAAACAATCGAAATGATAAAATAAAAGAATATATGAGAATAATTACAAAGTTCGACGATGGTTGAATTAGATTCAGTGGTACATGTTCTAATGACACCATTATAGTACCATTGAAAAATTTCAATGTTAAGCTGTGCTATGTAATATCTCAAAATTTGTAACGATTTGCCATGAAAGCGTATATAAAAGTAATTAATAAGTACGAAGATGGTCAGTTATTATTCAGGGGTATATGTGCCAATGATAACAATATGGTCAATTTTCGTTTATTTATACGTAGAATTTATCTTTAATTATATACCCTATAAGTAAATACTTGCTCTTTTCCAATCCACAAGTTCCTTGGTGTCTACCAGGATGGTTCGGATCAAATGTACCTGAATTACGTAGTCAATGTTTTTTCATCCACTCTGACGCAACTTCTAATTACAATCGAGCTGAAGAACACTGTAATTCACTTGGAGGCCATCTTCTCGTAATCGACAACCAAATCACCGTACGTACGATAAGCGCAACTTTACGATTTCTTGACCAAGGTAGGTATATGCAGGGAATAATTTGATATTTAAGTGAATCAGTGATTTTGATTCCAAGTAATTGTTTTTGATTCTCTCAGTTATTAAAAACTGAAAAATCCATTATAGAATCGACATATTGGATCGGCCTTATTGTAAAAGAAAATAAAGCATATTGGAACACAACAAGTGGTTTGAAGGAAGCAATCATATCACCATCTGAAGGTAAACAGTTAACTGGAAAAGCAGGATTGTTCTCCGCCATAAACAAGTCTTATAAACTTGAAGATATGGAAAGCAAACATGGATTTTTATGTGAAAAACCATCAAGAGTCAGCGGTAAGTTTCAATCTTATTACTGTGATAATGTGGAGTTAATAAACACAAATCTTTTAGCACGTAACAGTTCCTCCAAAATTGTTCACACCCTAATCAAATTAGCAGAAAAGTAGACGTTTGTTGAAGAAAATCTGTATATTTTTAACTTATCGACACAATAATTAAAGCAGCTATAAAAATAAATACATTTCAGCCTGAATTGTTTTAGCATGATATACAGGGTGTAAATTTTAAGTTGACAAAGCAGAATAACTCGAAAAATAAGCTTCACACTCT
>JAHWFO010031644.1:2871049-2889665 GCA_023313115.1 Rhysida immarginata
ATTTCCACGCAAAAATGAGAAAATGGATTTTCTTGAATTACAGCGCCATCTACCAAAAATAAAAAAAAATGTTTCAGACAAAATGTACGGAGTTTTTTATGTAGAACCTGAATCTGCAATAAAAAATAGGGGTTCCCATTTGAAATTTTAAAGTTGCCCCCCGCCCCACCCCCAGGGGCCGGGGGGGGTGGGCTAATTTTAGCACCAGCAGATGCCCCCTCGAAAATAATCAACTTTGGATTCTACGCATTTTTTCGTGTGAAGCTTATTTTTCGAGTTATTCTGCTTTGTCAACTTAAAATTTACACCCTGTATATAAAATTAAAGAATTCTTCATGCTCAAGCAAGATCTATTTGATAATAATTTACATAACACAATGTAGTTGGCCTTTGCAATGAATCTCTGAATAAAAATACAAATAAAATTTTATCTTTAGCCTTTACATTGTTTTTGTAAAATTTGGGAAAAATAATTCGTGAAAAAGCAGTGATCTGCTGTTCAGTGTCAAAAACAAAATGGGGGTCCGCTTTTGGTCGCTTTCCTCTAGTTTTCAGGGTGCGTTCACAAAGTTTCAAGACTGGTCTCAGAACAAAAAGTTTATTAAACATTTTTGTACAGCGAACTAAAATTCTTCGAAATATGACCCTTGGACAATAACACAACGCTGCCATCGTTTTTTCCATTGTTCATAGGCTCCCCTGGAACTCTTCGCACGGAAAGCTGTCAAGGGACCTCGTCGAAGTTGCCTGGAATCCTTTCGAATCGATTCCCTTAATTCGGGGGAACAGAAAGAAGTTGCTAATTATAGGTCGGGGCTGTAGGGTGGCTGGGGCAGTGTTGCCACGTTGAACTTGGCCAAAACTTCGCCGGCGACAAGCGACGTGTGAGAGGGCGCATTGTCGTGGTGAAGAACCCAATTGTCTTTGATCTCCTGGCGGACGCGGGGGATTCGATCCTTCAAACGCCGGAGCATTTTCGACGGGGGTCACTGACATGCACTCACGCCACTGCTCACTCCAGCGTCTCGGAAGTAACTGCCGCGGGTGAGGTCGGTTAGCTGACACCCACCACTACTTCACCCTGTCAGTGGAACCGGTCTGCGCGCCCTCCCCTACTCAGGAAAAAATCAGTCTTGAAACTTTGTGAACGCACCCTGTAAAATTTCTGGTTGTTCATGAACATAAGTCCATGTTAATTTGTTTGTTAAATCCGTTCGTATGAAAATATCCACAGTTTCTTGAAGACTATCAGAAATGAAATACACTATATGATCACAAATATCCGGACACATGCACGTTTGCGCTCTAGCCACGATTTCATGGAAATCAATAGGGCGTTGCACATCCCTTTGCCCGAATCACAGCTTCCACCCTTCGGGGAAGACTTTCCACCAAATGTTGGTAGGTACTTTCCGGAATGTTCCTCCATTCCTCCCGAAGAGCGAGAATCAGTTCAGGTACAGAAGTTGGCCGATGTGATCTGGCCCGCAAGCATCTTTCCAATTCATCCCACAGACTCTCTATAGGATTGAGGTCGGGACTTTGTGCCGGCCAACCCATTTCTTCGACCCCTGAGTCCGCAAACCACTGCTGTACACGCCTCGCTTTGTGGCACGGAGCATTGTCGTGTTGGTAGAGAAATGGCCCGTTTCCGAAAAATTGCCACAACGTTGGAAGTGCACAGTTGTCCAAAACATTAAGATAACGGTCGGAGTTCATGATTCCTTGCACAGGAACGAGCTGGCCCAGTCTGTACCATGAAAATGAGCCCCACACCATGACTCCTCCTCCTCCGAACTTGACTGTGGGCTCTGTGCGCTCAGGTAGGAAGCGTTCTCCAGGTATGCGCCAAACCCAAACTCGTCCATCGGATTGCCAGAGTGTGTAGCGAGATTCGTCTGTCCACATGACACGTTTCCATTGGTCCATTGTCCAGTTTCTGTGGGCTTTGCGCCACTCCAGACGTCGCTTGGCGTTGACCCTGCTGATGTGGGGCTTGTGGGCAGCAGCACGGCCATGGAATCCCATCGTGTGCAGTTCCCGACGAATTGTCATGGTACTGGCATCATTTGCAGAGGCGTTTCGAAACTCTGTGGCAATTTTTTCCGCCGAGGACTTCCGGTTGCTGCGGGTGACACGACGAAGCACTCGACGGTCTCTGTCCGTTAGTTTCTTGGGTCTACCGGTTCGTTGTTGAACTGTTGTTGATCCCCGGGTCTTCCATTTCATAATGACATCGCCTACTGTTGACTTGGGTATCTGAAGAAAGCTGGAAATGTCACGCACGGACTTGCCGCATAGGTGACATCCAACGATGGTTCCACGTTGGAACTCACTGAGCTCTGCCGAACGACCCATTCTTGCCAATGTCCAAGCAGAGTTATGTCTGAAGGTGTGGGAAGCTATTTAAATGATGTGCAAGTCATTATCATGTGACATTGGGCCAATCGATGATCTGTGAGGGGTGTCCGGATATTTTTGATCATATAGTGTAAGTTTGTTAAAATTTAATGATCTACATGAATTCAGATAACTTGATATTTTAAAACACTAGAAGAGCTATTTAAATTAAAAACAATGACCTTGCATAATAAAATCTTTTATACATTCCAAGGAGGAGCTTTAGCAGTGAAGCAGAAATAAATTTATACGTTTATCAAAAAGAAATTAACCCCCCCCCCCCGCCTCCCGAGTAGGATAAGGCAAGTATTCTATTTTTACCCCTTTATCTGCACTTTTTACTCTCCCCAAGATTTTTTTTAATCAATAAATTGATTTTCTCGAATGTAATATGTAAAAAATGTAAAAAACCTCGTATCTTTTTTCCTTTCTCATCATTTCCGAACGTATGATATATCACATGCCATTTGTTGCCATAGTTCTAAGGACCAAGTGACTGCCACCCCCGCAAATCCGATCCCACTGGAACAATTGGGCCTAAACTTCATAGTAATGTAGATCTTGCCTTGAGAAATCTGGATACTGGATTTTACGTCTTTACGTACCTAAATAGCACATAGATATGTTGCCCTCTCTGAATCCCACCCCCGTATACCAATCAAAACCAACTAAATAGTGCAGATGGACATGCCCATAGTAAGCTACATTCCGTATTTCAACCTTCTACCTCAAAAAAATATAGAAATAATGAAGGGGATGGACTGACATTATAAAACCAATAAGTAGCTCCATTCTTATTCTACTTACGAGGGTCAGTCAAATGAAAACCGGAAATATTTTTTTACAGCTCCTTTAATACAGACAGAGTTGGTACACTATTTTTCAATGTAGTCCCCATCTTTTCGAAGCATTTCCGCCACCGAGTCGGGAAAGCATGGATACCTCGGGAAAAAAAATCTTCATATAATGGAGATCTTGCTTATATGAATCTACATACCGAATTTCACTCCTTTATATGCATAAATACACCTAGACCTTTTGGTCCCCTTTAATTTTCACCCCCAAAACTCCGACCTTAGTGGGCTAATCAAAACCAGAGTAAATAGTGCAGATGGACATGCCCATAGTAAGCTACATTCCGAATTTCAACCTTCTACCTCAAAAAAATGTAGAAATGATGAAGGGTGATTCAAATCGTGTGTAAAAAAAAACAACCAATAAGTAGCTCCATTTTTCCGCTACTTAATAATAAGCTTATGCACCTTTTTAGAGAATATATTGTCCAACAGGAGGGACACTGTAGTCGTCCGCCATTACACTCGAACATTTTGAATCCTAGGCGTTGTATCGTCAACGAAAAACGAGACAAACGAGAATAGAAAATAAATACAAGTACTTAATTTAGTAAATGTGAAATATTTTTTTATCAATTTGTTCCACTAAATTTAATTTCCTTTAATTTAATTATGTTAATTCTGTGATGTTTTTTATAAAAGCCAAAAAGTTCTTTACTGTTAATATTAACAATAATAATAATTGAAGTTATTTAGGAAATGCCATCATACAAATTTTTTTACACTGGTTTTTTTCTATTGTTTTTTAAAGGAGCCCCACAAGTTTACTTGACAAAACAGATACGGAAAACTGGTGATAGGTAAAAAAAAAATCGTTCTTTTTTTACTTTATACGACTAATTTTAATCAGTTGTAACCTGTTTTTATCCGAAATCAGTAGTTTTTAACCTTTGGTTCCCGGACACTTGGAAGGTCGCTATGTCTTTAATCGGCCTCGGTGGCTCAGCGGTTGCGTGATCGCCTCTGATGCCCGAGTACGCGGATTCGATCCCGGCCGAGGACGACGAGGATTTTTCAGGGGGAAATCCTGAGATCACGCACTTCCTTCGGAAGGGAAGTAAAGCCGTTGGTCCCGTGTAGTCGTTTGCCGACTGCACGTTAAAGAACCCTTGCGAGGCAAAATTTGCGGCCCCTATAACGCCGTCCTGAAATGACCATAGTAGTTGAAAAGGACGTTAATACCAAACAAACCAACCAAACCTATGTCTTTACGGGAGATCAACGAACGCTTGAAGAAATTTTATGAGCTTTCACAGAAGATTCTTAGATCTTAGGAGTTAAGTCTTGAGGGTCCGGGACGATAAAAGAAATTTAAAAGGGGTTCGTAGTAAAGAAAGGGTCAAGAACACTGATCCTAAACAACAGCTTTTATAGAAATACTAAACCAATTGTAAATGAAAACCAAAATTATATTTATACTATACACAGCCTTCTAGACAGTTGGGACTGGAATCGGTTTGAATTCGGCAATGCACACCTACGTTAATAATCTAGAAATACCTATCAATATCCTATTTGCTCTTCCTGCTGTTTACTATCTAAAGAAAGATACAGAATTTTAATAGTAATCGTTTCTTAAATTTTTTCTTTTAGCAACTGCACACTTCTAACATGCAAAGGTCTACTCGTTCATCTAAACCCTGTTTTAAATTGGTACTTGAATGGCGACTTACTTTTTAATACAAACTATCTTAAATATGCGCCATCAGGAATGCACTGGAGATTAAAAGGAACTTTTGGAGAAATATGCTTGACCAAATCGGATGACCATAGACTTTTACAGGTAACTTCAAATATTGTATGTGATCAAAAGTTGCTGATACCTCTCCAAAATAATGTTACGTGTCCTAATTTACATGTCTGTGATGTCTAACATCTGGTAATATAAATAGAAGCATGCCTTATTGGACTCGCTTGTGATTCATATCATGACTTATGGAATGACCTCACTCTCAACTTACAGCTTCATGGGGCTCACTGCCTGATGTCCAATGTAAAGTTTGGATAAGGCGGTGTCATGGTAGGAGACTCATTTTCATGGTTTGGATTGGAACTAAGATGTCTGAAGCTTACCTTGACATTTTGGACTGTGGTAACCGTTTGGGATTGGACCATTCCTGTATCAACATAACCGTGTTCCTTGTCACGAGGTGTGTGCAGAATTGATTTGATGAGACAAGGTTTTAAGAAATGTATTGGCCTGCACGCGTGTGAGATGAATATCACTCAATATCTGTGACTGAACTCATTAATGCACTTTGGGAATAATGTAAGTAAATTTCTGATGCTCTCTACCAATAACTAATGGAAACTCTTCCGACATAGTCCGTTATAAAAACAAAGGGAGTTTCAACAATACAGGGTGTTGTATAATTCGATGACCCACTTTGGAGGGGTGATAGTATGGGTGATTCTAAGCAAAAAACTTCATATGAACATGGGTCCGAATTTGATCGCTAACTGAGATATGAACAGAAATAAAAATGCCGCCACCAAGGTCAACATGTTAATAACTCAGGTTCATAAAGATAACATAATTTAATTTTTGGAGGAATACAGGGTACATAAAACTGTGTATGCCTTTAAAATTTGATCGAATTCCAACGAGTAGTTTCCGAGTTACGCAGTCAACATCTTAGCACGTGCTGATTAGTACTCGCATTTGAGCGCTGTTACGATTTTGAATGCGTAACTCAAACTATCGTTGGAATACGATCAAATTTTAACGGTATACACAGTTTTATGTACCTTATTATTCCTCCAAAATTCATTATCCTAGGCGTTGCAGAACCTGATTTATTAACTTACTGATCTTAGTGGCAGCATTTTTATTTCTGTTCATATCTCAGTTAGCGTTCAAATTCGGACCCATGTTCATATGAAGTGGTGTTTTTAGAATCACTCATACTACCACCCCTCCAAAGTTGGTCATCGAATTATATCAGGTCGTTGCATATCAAATCTCGGATTGCAAAGGTCATCTTTAATGGCCCTCTAGAAAGGATACCTTCACACGTGCTATTCGAAATAACCCCCAATGCAATTCAAACATTGTTGCCAACGATTTGGCAGCTTCTCGAACCCTCTCCGATAGAATCCATGGCCACGGGACTCAAACTCCCGGAATGCGTTTTCGACGTCTGCTTGGGTTAGAATTGTTTTCTTCCGGAGAAAATTGTCCAGGCTCTGGAAAAGATGGCAGTCGGTAGGGGAGAGGTTCGGAGAGTACGGGTTGTGTGGAAGCACCTCGTAGCCCAGAGCCTGTAGCGCCTGCACGGTCGTTCGTGCAACGTGTGGACGCGCGTTGTCATGCAGCAGAAGGACGCCTTAGCGATGCACAAGTGCAGGTTGTTGCCTACACAATTTTGTGTGCATACGATGCAGTTCACGACAGTAGGTCGCAGCGGTGATCGTCTTCCTCTGGTGCAGGAAGCTGTAATGCACTACACCACGGATATTCCACCAAACTGTAACCATGAGCTTCCTGGGGTGCAACGGGAGTTTAGGGAACTGTCGCGGGGGTTCATCAGCATCCAGCCACTGTGCTGACCGTTTCCTATTGTCGTACAGAAGCCACTTCTCGTCGCAGGTGACAATGCGATCAAGAATCCCCACTTCTTCATGGCTCAAAAGCAATTACGTACACACCTCCAACCGACGCTCTGTTTGGTTTTCCTTAAGTTCATGTGGGACCCATTTGTCCTGCTTTTTCACCTTGCCGATTGTTCTAAGGGGTCTACTGACAGTCGACACAGATACAGCATCATCCCCTGCAAGTTCCCGAACAGTTTTTGACGGGTTCTCTTCCACAGATCGCTACTGATCAGCGTCATTCAACACGTTGGGTGGTCTGCCGCGAGGCAGAATTCACCTCGAAATCCGACATTTGATATGCAACGACCTGATACAACACCCCGTATATTAATTTTCGTGAAATCATGGCTGCAGTGCAAAAGAGCAGGTATCCGGAAATTTTTGATCATATAGTGTATATTTTTATTTAGCTTTCTAGATAATGGCTTTTCATAAACTATCTCATGTAATTTTTCTAACCAGCGCCCTTACGTCCAAAGGCAATGCAATAGGATAACTCAGTGATAAGATAAGCACTGAGTCCACTTTATTTGGCAAAACTACATTAGTGACGACCGCTGGTATAGCAGATAACGTGTATGAGAGAAAGCGCTTTAAAACACTTTCGGTCATTATTATGTGACCGAACTATTTTCAACTAAAAATAAATAACTGGAGAGAATACTCTAACTTTTGGTGAAAAAATTAATTTTCATTTGATGGAGAGAATGCTTTGCTGCGGCAGTCAGAAACTGCCGGAACATTAGCAAAAGTGCGTAGATATTTACCAGGGAGCCTATTTCCAAATCCTAGAACGTTGCAGATCAAGGAAAAGAAATGTGTGCGTGATGGGTTGGAGAGAGTGACGTTACAAAGTGCATTTCCTATTCTCGGCTCAAATGACTCCCCAAACCCTTAACTTTTAACAAGCTTCTTTCTCGGCATTACGTGCCTCATTTCTAACGAACCGATATACAGGGTGTCCAAAAAGTCTGGTAACATGGCAGATATCTCAAAGCTGCCAGGTAGGCGAGATCTGATGAGTGTGGTTTATAGGTAATAGGGGGGGTGGGGAATTCTTGCCGCACTCAAATTTGACCTTGACCCCCAAATTTAAGGTCATCCATTTGCTAACTCGAAAACTATTAAAGATAGAAAAAAATTTCTAATTGCTACCCTGTAGAGCAACACCACATTAGTCTAAAAACAATTTTTAATCACACCCTTCCCCTTGAAAGATTTTGAGAAAATGGGCGAGAAAGAGTCACTCAAGAGTTTGCTTCCCCTTCCCCAACGGTGTGCTTCACTGCAATTCAAATGTGTTAGAAACTTCAGCCAACCTGGCCAGCTCAACCTGACCTTGAATGACTCTTTCTCGCCCATTTTCTCAAAATCTTTCCAGGGGAAGGGTGTGATTAAAAATTGTTTTTATACTAATGTAGTGTTGCTCTACAGGGTAGCAATTGGAATTTTTTTCCTATCTTTATTAGTTTTCGAGTTAGCAAATGGATGACCTTAAATTTGGGGGTCAAAGTCAAATTTGAGTGCGGCAATGAATTCCCCACTGCCCTCTTACCTACAAACCACACTCATCAGATTTCACCTACCTGGCAGCTTTGAGATATCTGCCATGTTACCAGACTTTTTGGACACTCTGCATAGTCCACTTGGTTGGTTACATGGTGATGACACACCTTCGATTGAGTCGCGGGTCCTCCAACATATCACGGTTGGTGACGTCATTCTCTCAAACCAATCCCGCAGATTTCTATACCGTCATCTGCAGCATACCAGGATTTGGAAATACATTGGTTTCCCTAAATACAAATTGCAATATCATTAGGTTATCCTTTAATTTATTATATTAGCTATATATGACAATGACCAATCACTAATATAAATCCTATTTAAATCATATGCGAATATCGTTTTCAACAATATATTTTTAATACTTTATTACGTTTTGGATTTTTTTAATTTAGGGAGAGTTCCACTGTGAAATGGAAGGTTACGATAATGTTCCAACAGTTTCTTCAAATAAAATAATGGTTACGTTTCCAAGTAAAAAAAAATTACATTATTTAATTAAAGAATACGTAATATCTTAAATAATAATAATAATAATAATAATAATAATAATAATAATAATAATAATAATAATAATAAATTACTCCTGCGTCACAGCTTAAGCTCCTTCTTGTAATGTTTGTAAGATTTCACAATAATAACTGTACTCTGTCCAACTAAAGATGAACTGGGCGCGTCCAGTTAAATTTTAGATTTCAACTGTTAGCTATTCTTGCAAATTAAAATTAACGTAATCTAACAATAGAAATTGTAAATGTAAACAAACACGCCGAGTTCATCTTTCGTAATGCATCTGTTGCTGTGTTCACTTATTCGCTTGGAATAATATGATCACGTGATTGAAAACTCGAGGATTTTGGTTGCTATGTTCATTTGTTGTTTTTTTTCCCTCGTCGCAACCTCCGGAGGCATCAGAAAGGCACGAGCATATAAAAATTAATAATTATGCCGAAGAAACTGTTTCGAGACAGTTAAAAAGGTAAACTCCACACTCAAAACAACTTTGTTTAAAATGAAAGATGAAGATCTCAATAATAACGTAGCATGTATAAAAATTTTCAATTCGAACTCAAAATTGATAAATTATATAAAAAAACTTTCATTTTTTCCCCCCCCCCCCCGCGATCGACACTGACGCCACGTTTCGGCACCTGTGACGTCAGAAGTTGCCGAGAGGTGCGAAGGATTTTCGAAATCGTGACGTCATTCCTTGGACGCTATCGCAGGCGCCGCTATCAGTATATTGTCAGGGCAGTGCAAGCATCGCTATCAGTTCTCCCGCTTCACTGGTCAGGGCATCGCAGTGGTCTAGGTCTACAATGGACTACGAATATGAAAACAAGACCGACAGTGACGATAGCGATTTTGATAACAGTGACAGCGATATACAGCCCTATGTATTAAACCGTGAAACGGGATCTTCTGCTTGCCGTGTCGGCGTGTGCACATTACGGCGGCGTGTGCCCTACACAGCAGATAAGCCTACCTCTTTCCTTCGGCGTTTAACAAATGCTGTTGCGGTCGTTGTTCTTGAAGAACGCCAGCAGTGGCGGCTCGTCCATAGGCACTGCGGCACTGCAGCACCCCCAGTTTCACTTTCGATGTCGATAAAATTCAATGTAATGTGTCTTTTTTTTCTTTAATACTATTCTTATACATGTATATTACATGATCCTTAAGCTTAATGTCACTAGCTATTCTCTAGTTCGTGAAAAAATTAAAATTTTCTGACGCAGCACCCCCAAAAATTTTAGCTACGAGCCGCCACTGAACGCCAGGCCCGTTTAGAGTTGGAAGAGCATCTAGTTCCACCTAATATGTGATCTAGTTTCAGCGAATTTCTTGTTTGAATTGATACTGAATTTATAACGGCGGATGCGTAGACGCTTCAAAGTGAGCTGAACACACGATGCTGTTTGGAGTTGGATAGCAGTTCCCTCGCTGTCAAAAACTAATCCACTGTTTTTTAATCGCTTCTGATTGTGGAAATCTATGAAACGTGAAATTTCTATACGATTGTCTATTTACACGTCCAAACAGAACAAATTGAAGGCATTCCGATATAAAACAGGTTAGCAAAATCTTAACGACATGTAGCATCGGTGAAAGCGACTAGAATTTCGGCGACGAAATTCCCCGAGATTCTCGCGGCAGGAAATGACGCTATGTTCCGTCGTGCTCTCTGGAGAAGGAAATGGAAGATCCCACGCAAATTTTCAATTTTCCGAGGCATTTTTCTTAATAAAATATTAGGAAAAATCGAAAAATTTTGAATGATATACAAGTATACTCTATTAACTTGGATTAATGTTATGATACAAAAAAATAAAGTCGATTTTTCCGTGGAGTTTACCTTTAAGATATTTTCGTTTGCACTTTCGAAAGTTACGGGCGGCCATGTTGAGCAGTTAAATAGCGCATGCGCTATCGTATGATTCTGATGACTCCAACCTGAAGATGGGGGTCAAGGGAAGTAACTCCGAATCGCACTCCGAGTCGAAGAAACTGACTTCGAGTGACTCGAGCAAATAAAGTGAACACACCCTGTATGTCGTCTTATGCCTCTGATTATTGTAACCACGTGACATATGACAAAGATAGGCTAAGGTCAAAAACTCTCACTGGTGAGAAGAGTTAGCGTTTGGTCGGTCAGAAATCCCGGTGAGAAAACTGTGACGTCATTTTAACGCGGTCAGAAACGTCAGTTAGTGCTGCTATGCGTAACCGGTTAGTCTAACCATCTTTTTCTCGGTGAGAACGGTTAGCCCAGTGAGAAATTACGTCATCATTCTCTCACCGGTGAGGGTTCTTGGCCACAGCCATAGAAAAGTTAATTTTGGTAATTAATTCATTTACGCTTTTGCTAAATACTTTACTGTCCACATCGTTCTAAATAATGCTTAATTTGGATGAAGCTGATAATTGGAAGAAGATATCCATCTGCCGACATCAGCAGTAAATCATAAATAAATCTGTACTTATTTTATGATAACACTATTTTTGTGCAGCATTATAAACAGAAAACAAATTCTACAATACAACATCTTCAGATATAATATCTTGTAAATTCTTTGATGACGAATATTTATTCCTTGATCTATTTTAGTTGATTATTTCGTTAAGTTTTTGGGCTCGTCAAACATTTAGGTTTGTACTACCTGTACAGGGTGTTGCAGATAACTACAGGGCAGTATAACGGGAAGCCTGCCCGCTCGATTGCAGGGGCCGGCTCGGTCGATTGGCAGAATGGAGGGAGATGAAGGTGGCCTGCAGGAGCCAGCAGTTTCCACAGTCGGAGAGGGGGGGGGGTGAACGTCAAGACTGTCATGTTTTTGATAAAAATTACCGAATTATCATTTGATGTCGAGCCGGCCCCTGCAATCGAGCGACTAGGCTTCCCGTTATACTGCCCTGCAGTTATCTGCAACACCCTGCCCAGGTCAAACCAATATTATATGTCCACGACGGGATCGGAACCCATGACACTACGGGCTATAAAGAAATAGTTTGATAATAAATAAGTGAAAAGGAATTTATAACGATTTTCTGCCGACGACGACAGGTGGATGTTTCCTGTAGGCATATGTTATGTTGATATCTTTTATGCTTCCTTAGGAAGTGATAAGGTAATTTTTGCTATTTCACCCGAGGAGACGATAAAGTCTTCTTACGAAAAACTAAGAAACTTGTTGGATGACATAAAAGAATGCGATTGGCTATCAGGCGACAAAAGTATAAATGAAATCAGGATGCTTCAAGGGTAAATTATTTTTAAATTTAGTTTCTAAAAGGAAAATATTATATCTTCACACATATTGGGTCTTAGTTATTGTAAATATAAGTATGTGGTTGTTTGAAACAACAAATGATTTTACGACACAGAGTCGATGCGTTTCATAAAATCATTCGTTGTTTCAAAGAACCATATACTTATATAGAAAATATTACAATTAAAATTTTTAACGTATTAGTTTTCTAAAACGCCTTTTCATCTTCTTATATAGTGACGTTTCTTACACAATTCTAATAAATATTGAAAATATTTCAAGTTCGTTACCAGTTATTCGGTGTGCAGAAAATCAGTTTAAAATCCAGAATATATCATTTGAAAAAAGATTTTACCGTAAGTCCGAAACCATGTCTCTTGGAAAATAAATAAATTACAATATGTCATCTTTCTTGAATCATTGTCAAAAGATTTTTGATTAATGTTAATAATTTTTTTAATTAGCAATATGTTTTGAAAGTACTACAACTATTGGAGGGAAACGTGTTATTTGGCCCAATACCAATGTTGGAGAGAGTGCTGAACCATTTGAACTATACTCTACTGGTAATTAACATATTACAGGTCGAACCTCGATACAACGAACGTCATTATAACGAAAGTTTCATTATTACAAAAAAAAAATTTGGCCCCTGCCGTGTGTAACTAAATTAATGCTTATTTTACTTCATTATAACGAATTTCATTATAGCGAATATTTCAGTAGAACGAAAGAATATTTCGGTCCCACGGACAGTTTTATTAGGTTTATAACGAATTATTATTATTATTTTGGTTGTATGCAGATACAATACTTTCCTTTGCTCATCCGGGCTGTTTAGAAGGAGTGAGATGCGATGCCAAGAAAGACGCGACGCCGAGAAAGAGACGCTGACGGAGAAAGGCCGAGTATAAGAGAACAGAGAACTTTTGATTTTCAGTCGTGAATTGAGCAGAGCCGTGAACTGACCAGAGTTGTGATTGCGGTGGGTTTTTTTTGTGTATTCATTTGTGACTGAGTTGAACTTTGTACCATCAGTGCGTACAGTCGTTGCACAGCTCTCTGAGAAACATTACAGTCAAATCTGTTCTGCAATGGCAACAAAACAAAAACGCCGGTAAATTACTCTTGGTGAAAAATTGCAGATGATCGAGCAAGTAGATGGTGGGAAAAAAAGAAGTTGCTAAAAATTTCGGCATAGCTCCTTCAACATTAAGTACAATTTTAAAAGAACCGGACAAAATTGAGACGCTTGCCAAGAAGGAAATCAGGGACGTAAGAGAATAAGATGTGCAAATTATGAGGATGTTGAAAAAGCTGTTTTTCATTGGTTTCAAAAAGTAAGATCCAGAAACGTTCCAGTAAGTGGTCCCCTTGTTCAAGAAAAGGCTGACCACCTTTGCATCTGCCCTTGGGCATGTGGATTTCAAAGCAAGTTCATAGATTTAATGCACGTTATGGTATTTCATCGAAAGCAATTTGTGGAGAAGAAAATTCTGTGTCAATGGATCAAGTGAATACGTGGAGAACAGGACGCATAAAAGAAATCATAAAAGACTTTGATGCGTGCAACATTTTCAACGCAGACGAAACTGGCATCTTCTACCACTTGCTGCCACATCGTACGCTGGCTGTAAAAGGCGAGTGCTGCAAGGGAGGCAAAAAATCAAAACAAAGATTGACTACACTGTTATGTTATAACGCATCTGGAACTGAAAAATTGAAACCCCTAATCATCGGAAAATCAGCGAAACCTAGATGTTTCAAAAACGTGCGCTCATTGCCTTGTGAATATCGTGCAAATAAACGCGCATGGATGACTCGGGACATTTTTGCTGAATGGCTCAATAAACTTGATGCAAAAATGAAAAGTGAAAATCGCAAAATCTTGCTGTTAGTCGACAATTGCTCCGTTCACAATGCACCACCACAGTTAAGAAACGTTGTGTTGAGTGGTTTTTACACCGAATTGTACAGCAGTTTTGCAGCCACTAGATTTGGGTATCATCCGTGCTGTTAAGGTGGTGTATAGAAGTCGATTACTACAACAACTTCTAATGAACATTCCTTTTGACGTGTCGTTGCCTTTAATTGACGTGAAGCAGGCTATTGATTTGATTGCTGCATCCTGGTACTTAGTGAAGGAAGAAACAATATCGAAATGTTGGTAAAAAAAAGCTGGATTTTTGAATCACTGCGCAGATAGTGACCATGCTGTATTAGACAATGATAATTTGCTGAGTAATCTTGTAACACAATCTTTATGGAAATCAATTCAAGAAGCTGGACACATTGATGAAGCTGTCGATTTTATGGATTACACCAACGTTTGATCAGGACGTACTTACGTGCAGTGAAGTCACTGATGCTGATATTATTGCAACCGTGTCTAATGCACCCCCAGAGGAAGATGATGAGACAGAGGTAGACATACAAAATGAAGCGATTGACCAGCCACGCATTACCACAAAAGAAGCAAGTGAATGTTTTCCTAAATTAAAAGAATTTGTAACTAGTCGGAAAAATGTTCCTCAAATTATATTTGAAAACATGCATGCACTAGAAGAGCTTTTGTTAAAAGAAAGTACTAGAAAGTTTGTTCAGTCAAAAAGTACAAACTTTTTTTTAAGCATCAATGTGTATTTTTGTTAATTTAAATTTACTTACTTACTTTACTTACTTTTTAAACCCGCTTATCCGTTAGGGTCGCGGGGACAGTAGCCCTATGGAGAATCTCTAGCGATCGCAATCTTCCGCCATCAGGCGCATGTCCTCCTTGGTAATACCCAAGCGACTCGAACCCAGATTCTCCATGTACACTACTGTTTATAAAAATCGCAACACCCTGATGGAATAGCCCAATCTGCATTAAATTTGGAGCATTTGCATATCATGGGTCAGAAAAGAAACCATTAGATTTTCAGGTCAATACAATGCGTTTTATTGTCCCATTAGTATCGGGTGAAACCACCGTGGGATGCAATTACAGCCTCTAAACGTCGTGGCATTGAATCAAACAAGCTCTGAATAAGGGCCTGGGGAATGTCCTGCCATGCTCTGTCTACACAGGTATACAGTTCATCCACAGTTGCTGCTGCAGGAGTCTGACGAGCCAATCGATGAGCAACCCTGTCCCACACATGTTCGATTGGGCACATGTCTGGTGAACGAGCAGGCCAGGGGAACAAGGGCGTCTGATGTGCTTGGAAAAAGGCGAGGACATTTCTGGCCACATGCGGTCGGGCATTGTCCTGTTGGAATACAGCGCCTGGAAGGTTCTGCAGGAAGGGGATAACCTCGGGTTGCACAACTTCCCTGATGTACCGGTCACTGTTCAGATTGCCATGGATTCTGATCAGACGGAAACGGCCATGGTAACTGATTGCACCCCACACCAAAACCCCTGGCGTTTGTCCTGAATGACGCTGCAGGATGCATTCTGGAAGGTCGCGCTCGCCACGATGTCTTCTGACTCGTATCCTGCCGTCATGGTGCTGCAAGTTAAACCTTAAATCATCCGAAAACACAACTTGTTGCCATTCAGCTTGCCACTGTTGGTGTTGATGGGCCCATTGCAACCTGAGGCGCCGGTGGTTTTGAGTCAAAGGAATCCGCAACAATGGTACTCGTGCCATCAATCCTCTGGAAATCAAACGGCGTCGTACAGTGCTAGCAGACATTGTCCTGCCTACTGTAGCACCCCACTGTTGTGCTAACACTGTGGAAGTGGCTGTACGATCTGCTACACACATGCGATAGAGGTGTCTGTCATCTCGCGGTGTAGTCGTGCTGGGTCTTCCTGAGCCTGGTCTTCGGTGTGCCCTGTTCTCTTCGCTCCACTGCCTCCATGCACGCATAATTGTCGTTGCATTACGCCCTACACGAGCAGCAATGTCACGATACGACCATCCCGCTTCACGCAGACCAATTATGCGTCCTCTTTCAAAGTCTGTCAGCTGTTGATATGGTACCCTTCGTCGTCATCGAGGCATGGTGTTCTTTCAAGCAATTACTCTGAAAATCTAATCATTTATACTCTGACCCATTGTATGCAAATATTGCAAATTGCATATGGATTAGACCATTCCATCAGGGTGTTGCGATTTTTATAAACAGTAGTGTAGTCTACCTACCTGGTTCTAGGTCGACCCCTTGTTCTCTTACGCACCGGCTTGGAAAATATCAACTGCCTAGGAAGACCATTTTGCAGCATCCGTATCACGTGGCCATACCAGCGCAACTGAGATCTCTCAATGCGGAAAAGTAGCGGCTCAACACCTAAAGACTCCCTTATTGTGCTGCTGTGCACTATCTAGTAGGGTAATACCTGACACGCCTCTCGGCCGCTTGTACCCGCGATCGCAAGTCTTTCGGTCATTACCGAAGCCTCATGACCATAGGTGAAAATGGGGACTAAGATTTGAAGACGGAGAGCTTGGCTTTGTTACCCAGCTCGCGTTTCGTTACCACGGATCGCCACAGTTCACGTCTGTTACCCATCCAACTCTTTAATTTAAATTAATTTAATTTAATTTAATTCAAATAAACTGCATATTTATTTGCGTTTTAAATTGTACTGTACAGTTATTAAAAATTAAACAGGCCAATAAATTAATGGTTTCATTAAAACAAAATTTCATTATAATGAATTAATTTAGGCACCCCCTAAAATTTCGTTATAACGAGGTTCTATCTGTATTCATAAAGGGTTTTTACTATTGAATGATATCTCAACGCTTGAATACCAAGGTTATCTCATTGCTATACAGAATATGCACTATACATGTACTCCTAAAATATCCGAGAATTTGAATATTCCGCCCAAACCGAAGACAGTACGAAATTCTGATGCTAGATGCCCTCTTCATCTAGTGTTCTACTCCCAGCTGCTTCTCTGTCAAGTTTCGTAATCGTAGGCGAATTTCTTTGTGAGTTATTCCTGTTTGTGTTGCAACGTGTTCTTGTGCTTCTGCGAATTTCCAAATTTATTCGAACTGGTCAGACTGTCAACGAGAAGTTTTGCTGCGAGGTTTTGAAGAGAGTGAGGAAAATGTTCGGCAAACAGCCCGAGTTGTGGAAGATCAAAGACTGGTTGCTCCATCATGACAACGCTCCCGCTGGCAAAAAAAAAACATGGCAAAAAACAACATGGCAACGGTCCTTCACTCTCCCTACTCTCCTGACCTAGCCCCCTGCGATTTCTACCTCTTCCCTAAAATGATAATCAACTTGAAAAGGCGACGTTTTGACTCCATTGAAGATAAATTTGGAAATTCCCAGAAGCACAAGAACATGTTGCAACACAAACAGCAATAACTCGCAAAGAAATGCGCCTGCGATTATGAAACTTGGCAGAGCAGCAGCTGAAAGCTGCACCAAGAGGCATCTAGCGGCAGACATCGTACTGTTTTAGGTTTGGGTGGAATATTCAAGTTCTCGGATGTTTTGGGTAGCACCTCGTATGATAAAAAGTATACGGATGTAATGTTCAAGAACTACTAAATAATGTTATATTCTTGTTGCCAAATTTCTTCCTGATTTGATCACAACTGTGACCGTTATAAGAAAGTAGGATGACATCCGGCAATTAGAAAATAACATCTAGTTCTTGAACATTAACATTACAAGAAAGGTCTTCAAAGCTATCTGACAGATTTCTGCAGTCAAGATTGTGTAAATCGAACAATTAAGTATTTAGCGACTTTTGATTTATTCAATTTCATTAATTAATATTATAGAGGATGATTAAACCAAATAATTTATAATTTAAAATATAAATAATAAACCTCTAAATTGATTAATGATTTTTCAATTGAAAAATGGAAGGAAAATTCTGCGACCCGGATTCGAACAGGAACCTCGACTATTATGGCCGATGCCTCTACCAATTGGGCTATCGCAGACACCACGGACAGCCAAGCTGTCTCAAGGTGTCTTAAAGACAACCAAGTTGTCACGGTTGAAAGCCCAAAGGGAGACGGGAACCTGGTCCGCAGATCGAGAATTTCTCCACTCCAAATCATCAGAAAGTTGATGAACTCACAAGTAAATACTAATAATTATTAACTGGAGACGCTTCTCCAGTTAATAATTATTATTATTTCTCTAAATTGATCTTAACAATCTTTTTTTAAACCAAATGATTTAATACTTACAGCTAATGGAAACGCTTTGAAACGCAAGTGCTTAGGTAATATCATCGAAGGTGTTTACTGGGAGCCAGTTAGGGATCAACTTATTCAGGAAATGAGCAAAGAAACTATTCGACTCAGAGAACTCTCAGTGGTAAGCAATAATCTTTTTATAACAAAATAAAAAACAAATTACCTTAACTGTGGATAAATAACATCAATGGTAACACAATGAGCTAAAACCGCTTTTCCACAACAAAATATTTATTACGCCTGGATACGTATTTTGTTGTGGAAAAGCGGT
>JAHWFO010031644.1:2890065-2908151 GCA_023313115.1 Rhysida immarginata
TTGAGCACCTACAAATTTTGCACGTCCGCAATAATGTTGCAGAAAGCAAAACCTAATGTTTAAATATTAATCTTTCGGTATCTGTTTGATGTGCGCTTTTGATGTTTTTACGTGTTATTATCATTGATTTTAATACAATATGCCTAAAAAAAACGAACTTGATACTCCCTAAAAACATGAAATATCTCATGGGTGCTCAATACCTTTGGCCATGGCTGTATGTTAGAATACTTGTTTCAAGTATCATTTAATATTTTTGGAATGTATTTTTTAGCATTTTTTCCCGGAACGGCCGAAAGAGCTTCCTGGTAGGGTGGCATTCAGATGATCGCTCCTTATAGAAACAGGGAGGAGAGCCATCCTGTTGAAAGATTAGATAGGAAGATCTTCCTGCCGTTGAGACATAAGCCATTCTTTCAGCATATTTAGACAGGTTGGCCAGTGACAGTAGGCTCAGCAAAAAATAAAGCGCACAGTTTACTTAAGCTATATTGTGTTCACACTTAAAGGTAAACTCCACACTCAAAACAACTTTGTTTAAAATGAAAGATGAAGGTCTCAATAATAACGTAGCATGTATAAAAATTTTCAATTCGAACTCAAAATTGATAAAATATATAAAAAAACTTTCATTTTTCCCTCCCCCCCGATCGACACTGACGCCACATTTCGGTATCTGTGACGTCAGAAGTTGCCGAGAAGTGCGTAGGAGTTTCGACATCGTGACGTCATACATTGGACGCTATCGCAGGCACTGCTATCAGTAAATTGTCAGGGCAGTGCAGGCACCGCTATCAGTTCTCCCGCTTCCCTTGTCTGGGCTTCGCAGTGGATTAGGCCAACAATGGACTACGAATATGAAAACAAGACTGACCGACAGTGACAGCGATGTACAAGGGCTGTTAGCAGAATTAAATGCTACGGAAACTTCTGCGATATACAGCCCTATGTATTAAACCGTGAAACGGGATCTTCTGCTTGCCGCGTCGGCGTGTGCACATTACGGCGGCGTGTGCCCTACACATAGACAGGCCTACTTCCTCATTCCTTCGGCGTTTAACGAGTGCTATTGCAGTCGTTGTTCTTGAAGAACGCCAGGCCCGTTTAGAGTTGGAAGAGCATCTAGTTCCACATTATATGTGATCTAGTTTCAGCGAATTTCTTGTTTGAATTGATACTGAATTTTCAACGGCGGATGCGTAGACAAAGTAAGACGCTTCGAAATGAGCACACGATGCTGCTTGGAGTTGGATACCAGTTCCCTCGCTGTCAAAAACTACTAATCCACTGTTTTTTAATCGATTCTGATTGTGGAAATCTATGAAACGTGAAATTTCTATCTGACTGTCTATTTACACATCCAAACAGTGAACAAATTGAAGGCATTCCCACATGAAACAGGTTAGCAAAATCTTACGATATGTAGAATCGTTCTAAGCGACTAGAATCTCGGCGACGAAATTCCCCGAGGTTCTCGCGGCAGGAAATGACAGCTTGTTCCGTCGTGCTCTCTGGAGAAGGGTATGGAAGATCCCAATTTTCAATTTTCCTAGGCATTTTTCTTAATAAAATATTAGGAAAAATCGAAAAATTTTGAATGATATATATTCTATTAACCTGGATTAATGTTATGATACAAAAAAATAAAGTAGATTTTTTCCGTGGAGTTTACCTTTAAGAGTGACCACGTAATGGGCTTCGTGGTTGGTTAAGCCATATCGCATTCTTTATATAATGAAGGAGTTCGCATAATAATATAGTCCCTTTTGAAATGACTCCATTAGAACCTTGGATTATTTAAAAAAAAATTATTTAATACTAATTAAATTATAACAAGCCCCAGAAATTAATGGATTCATATAATTATTTAATACCAATTAAATTTTCCAATATTAAATTGCGCCTGGAGAAAGGGTGTGCGTTCGCGTTTCACGCTCTTTCATGGATGGACGCCGCGCGGTGAGATGCCCGAATTTACATAAACCAATCACGCGGTCACTGGAGCACAGTATACACAAACGCATACTTGAAACTTATGATGTTCTTCTATCACGTCATATCAATATCGTTTTTGTATGTTAGTTCAATAAAAGATAAATCAGCTTTATTTTTGCACCATCTTTTCTGAATAACCCTATATAAGGACCATTTGACCATTTTCGAACTTCATATATGTAATCCTTTATATTTAGAATTTTAAACAAATCATTATTGAAGATATCAATGCATGGCTTATAATACAATTAAAATAATTAAAAATATCTGGAGTAAAAAAAACCCACATAATTGTTAACTTTATAACTTTTATAATTTTAATAAAAAATAATTGCAATACCGATATTAATCACTATAACTTGTATAATATAGAAATCAGTGGAAGAGGGAAATATTACAGAGACAGCAAACGATCTGAAGAATACGGTAGCGCAAATACAGTTTATTCGGCAAAAGGATGTCGAATATATTGCAGAAATAATGGACAAAATATCTCAAGTTGGAAGATCAACGCAACAGGTGAAGGATTTTTAAAATATGCACATCTTTTCATTTATTTATATATTCAGAAATTTAATTATGTACGATAATCATATTAAGAGTGTTTATTTAAATGTGTAATACTGTACATTTTTAATATCAAGTTGCTATTGTTCGGTTACCTACAGAAAAAAATTATAAAATTTTTTTGATTGGCAAGTGAGATCTTATGAAGGCTGAAACCCTCCGGAATAAAAATTACTCACATTATTGTCTGTCAAGCCTCCATATTTCATAATCTATCATTGTGTGTAACATAATTTGAATGAACTACGAGGTACGTCCATCAAGTAAGTTCCGTTCGGTAATACAAAAAAAAAAAAAGCAAGTACGGACGGACATCTGGACAAACCGATCACATAAGCACTTTTCTTCGAAAATGTGCTTAAAATAAAGTACACTGTTAATTAACATTCAGTGACAAAACCAAACACAGCAGGGCACAGCAGTGTCTGCTTCTCGTTCGCTCGGCTAAACTCGGCTCGACCCACCCAGTTTACCTCGAGCGTGATGCATGAGACTCATTCACTGCCCAGCAAAAAGTATGTATACGCGGTGCGCCTAAAGAAGTTTTCACTTCAAAAAAGCAGTAAACATTAAAAAAATAAATGTATTTACATAAAAAGTTCCATACCTTGAACAATTTTTTACATAGCTCTCACGATTTTGATGGTTGGTTTGGTTTGTTTGGTATTAACGTCCATTTCAAACGCTATGTCATTTCAGGACGGCGTTATATGGGCCGCAAATCTTGCCTCGCAAGGGTTCTTTAACGTGCAGCCGGCAAACGACCACACGGGGCCAACGGCTTTACTTCCCTTCCGAAGGAAGTGCGTGATCTCGGGATTTTCTCCCTGAAATATTCCTCGTCGTCCTCGGGCATCCGAGGCGAACACGCAACCACTGAGCCACCGAGGCCGATCCACGATTTTGAAGGCACTTATCATAGCGGGGCACGGGTTTTGTATCCCTATTCATAAAAAGTTGCCGCCTGTGATATCAACTACGTAATGACAGCTTCTTTTACCCCGTCATCGTTATTGAACTTATGGCCACCAAGGAAGGACTTCAGGTGCAAAAAAGAGATGAAAGTCGCTAAGTAAAAGCTGCCAGAACTTCATTTGGAAGATGGTCATTACATCGCCAAAAAGGGGTTGCCTACTCCAGTGAATAGTATTATAATGACGTTAATGGTACACATCATATCACACCATCCCGAATATCCTCAGTTATCCTATCTTAGAGCTATTTTTCGATACCCATTTTCAATTTTTTGCCAATGGACGGTATTTGCTCCATCGAGTGGATGGACGTTGGCTGTATGGACATATTCGGCGGGAAACCTCCAAAAAGAGTCATTCTACGACCACTGTTAGAATGATATAAGCTGGTCTGGTGGTGGCATTGTTGTGTTCTGTTTTCTTGGCATTGTCTGAGCCCACTGATACCCCTGAAAAGTACCTTCAAAGGTTATTTATCCATTGTTGCGAATCAGGTACACGCATACTTGTTGACTGTCTTCCCAGGGGCGGATGGGATATTCCAACAGGAAAATGGGACATCTCATTCGGCCAAAATTGCCCGGGAATGGTTCGAGGAGCACGACGAGACATCCAAGTACTTCCCTGGACCCATAATTCTCCAGACATAAAATGGCCGGCACGAACGAAAAAGGAAACTGGCGCATGCGTAATATATGCACTTATCGACAGTACATGTCTGCTTTATACAGAGTTTCTGAAACATGGCGGCCTCCTCCTCGCCTTAAGTCTGTTTGTTCAAGGAAAATTATATACAGTCAAGCTAGAACCATAATGTATAATGTTTTTAACTATTTAAAGACGAGTCGACTTGGAGATAGTGATGATACAATAATAAAAAAGACAGCAAGGCAACCGGAGTATCGTATTCAACTTGTCAATTAATCGACTGCAAGGTTTGTTCCGGTTTCGTTTCAGCTACGATTTCACTAATAAGGGAACCATCCGAAGCTGTATGTCACAGTTTCACACCAAATTGAAATATGTTACTCACCTAAAGCTACTATTGATGCTTGCAAAATAAGAAATCGCCATATTTTGTTTCTTTCAAAATAAACCGCGAAAACCAAGCAATTTGAGCGAACATAGCTATACAGAGACTCCATGGAGTGAGTAAATGCCAGGAATAAGTAATGCTCTGTTTCCTGTCCGTTTCTGATTGGTTGAACGAGTTTAATAATTTACGCATACGCCAGTTTAGTTTTTTTTTCCTACCACGGACTATAAATCCAATCAAGCATTTTTGGATTACCTCGACGCCATGGTCGCTCCATGTATCCTTAGCACACTTCCTGCATCCTTACACGCCCACTTTAGTACACTTGTTTGGTGAAAACTTACTTTTTTGATGCATTGCTCTAGATACTAGTGGATACCTTCCAGAATTATATTGACTCTCTCCCATGCACACGGCGGATATTCTGTTTACTAACTGATAGTCATAATATCTGTGTATCTTCATCAGTAGGTTACACACTACATTCAGTTACACACGATATTATTTCTGCGTTTTCAGTCAGACTTTTGATGTCTGTTAGAC
Organism: Rhysida immarginata; assembly: GCA_023313115.1. NCBI lineage: Eukaryota > Metazoa > Arthropoda > Chilopoda > Scolopendromorpha > Scolopendridae > Rhysida > Rhysida immarginata. Next base: position 2,895,181 of record JAHWFO010031644.1, read on the forward strand.
CACTTTTCTGAGATCCTTTTAAAATCATATTACCATGTTGAATTGAATAAGTTACCGCCCGCGCTTATCTCCCATTAGGGCTCCTTCCTAAAATTTTAAACATGTACAAGCAATAACGTACATTATTCTTGTATATAAAAAAGATTTATTTTGACTGAATTCTTTGCACAGATTATCGAAAAGTCTTTGGACGTTATTGAACGCCTCAACGATTTAAACGAAACAGTGTTAAATTCTACCAAGGATTTATCAAAGTAAGCTTAATGAAATCTTCAGTAACCTATTTAACAATTAGAGATTAATCCCTTCATCTACGGCAATAGCAAAAGTAATGAGTAAAAACATTTTGCTTACTCTTATTTTAATTTGACAATTTCATATTCTTGCTCTTATTTAGAATTACTGAAGCTGTTGAAACCCTTTTGAGAAACGTCGACACGGATGTCGACATCAATAGAAAAGGAGTGCATGCTACAACCGTTTTTTCCAAGGTTAACACATACAAGGGTTACATTAGTCAAGTAGATGCGAATACTGCTCAGATACGTAGCAGTCTTCTATTAACATCAGCGAATATCACTTCAGAAAACTCCTCAGTTATGCTGTTATTCCCATACAGCAATGAAGTTAAGGAGGGTAAGATCTTACATTATCTCCTTACTATCCTATATTTATATGGTCAGGAAAATAAAACTCAATTATAATTTATCGTATTTTCCGAATTATAAGTCGCACTTTTCTTCACGATTTTTGGCCGCTGAAGGGCCTTAAGACTTTAACAGCAAACGCGACATACATAAGAAATTTACAAGAAAATCGGCGGGCATTTTGAATGTTCCCACTAAGAGAAACCACAGACTAAACTTTAATTCACCCTCATTATAATGAAATAACTGGACTTTCACACAAATATTTAAATAGAATGCAAACAACTTTATTTATATTTGTTTTATACAACTGGTTGGCCCTGAAACGGGCCGTTCTTAAAGAATTGCCTAATCAGGATCACGAAAACCTTCGAAATCTTTATCCTCGGTATCCCTCTGAAACAGTTGAGTAAAGTTCAATGGCAATATAAAGGTATGTGTTAGTTAATAATGAAGTTCAATTTCAGGAATTATGGAAATTAAATCTAATATCGAAAAACACATTTTTGGCAGTTTTGGGGTTGTTAAAAGCCCACATACAAGGCGATTCAAAATTCAATGTACAAACTTTTAGGGGAGATAGTATGGGTGATTCTAAGCAAAAAAGTTCATATGAACATGGGTCCGAATTTGAACGCTAACTGAGATATGAACAGAAATAAAAATGCCGCCACCAAGATCAACTTGATAACTCCGGTTCTGTAACGTCTAAGATAATGAATTTTGGAGGAATAATAGGGTACATAAAACTATGTACACCGTTAATATTTGATCGTATTCCAACAAGTAGTTTCCGAGTTACGCATTCAAAATCGAACAGTGCTCGCATGCGAGTACTAACCAGCACGTGTTACGATGTTGAGTGCGTAATTCGATCAAATTTTAACGGTATAAAACAGTTTTATGTACTATACCCAGGCCCATAGTCAGGGGGGTCGACGACCAACCCATTATGGAAAAAGGTCCGCCTCCCAAATATGGAAAAAGGTCCGACTCAGTGGAATTTTTGAAAAAAGGTCAGGAACTTTTGAAAATCGACCCCCTCAAGATAACGTCCTGGCTACGGCCCTGATACCGATCACGAAATATTCCCCACCTCAATATTGCACTATCGGAAATGTTGATTGATTGCCCACTCCTAGAACTTGTTCAGTGGTCCGCGTTGTAAGATTTGGAAAACAAAAGCTTCTGTATCCAAGCGAAAGGATAAAGTCAAGTTTTATATAGCGTATTCACTTTTTTCGTTTCATAGAGAACTGTAAGAAAGTTAATTCAGAAGGTTAGGTTTAATTTCAGTTTCAAATTGTCCACGTCCCACAATGCAAGGCGCATCACAATGCAAGGTAATACACAAAAAGTATAATTTTGTAAAATAATTATAATAATACTAATTATTCATACTTATTTAGTATTAATTATAATGTAATTATATAGAAGTTATTTATACAATCTATTTCAAGGTGTATTAATTTTGAAATTAATTTTATGAGACAACCTCATTGAAGAAAGTTTCAATCACCAGAATATTCACCAAACACCCCTTTACAAAGTGGCGCCGACCTTTCGTAGTAGGACCTTCCTCCCTATCTCAAAAATAGATTAATCTGTTTCTAGAAACATCAGAACTTTAGCTATTAGAGAAATATAACAGGAAAATTTAATCGATCATTCTCTCCATGCAAGTGAGATGTGGCAAGTTCATCTAGGTGACGGCATTTTTATTTCTGTTCATATCTCAGTTAGCGTTCAAATTCGGACCCATGTTCATATGAACATTTTTGCTTAGAATCATCCATACTACCTCCCCTAAAAGTTTGTACATTGAATTTTGAATCACCCTGTATATAGTGCGTCTTATCCAGCGAATGCGACTTATACATGGTTTTTAATCAATTTTTTTAATTTTTCGCTAGTCCGGAAATACGGTATTTAAGAATAATAGAGCTTTATTTTTTATCTATAGATTCCATTGTCTAAAAGTCCCAGTGTATCCCTTTATTTCCAAAACATGATGTATATGGGGGCCAATATTTAGAGATACAGGAGATACTTAAAGTCCCAGAGATACTTTCCGTCATTTCTTTCAAATGGAAAGTGTCTTTTGAGATAGCAAACACCACCAGAATTTTCTCAGAAATTCATTCCATTTGTCTGATATGACCTATCTATCGCGGCTTGGTAGCTATCGTCACAGAAGGTTTGCACTGTTACATGATGTGTTCAGTATGGCTTGATTAAATCGATTTTCATTGTAAGCACCCTTACATCTTTCCTTTTCTTTTGACCAAAGACGGCTGCTTCCTTCGTTTTTCCAGCATGATAGTGTTCCGCCTCATTATGGGACAACTGTTCGTCACGGCTTGATATTAGTTTCCATGGTCGCTAGATTGGTCGGCGTGGTCCTGTAGAATGGCCTCCGAGATCACCCAAACACACATCCCTCGACTTCTTTCTCTGGGATGCTTGAAACAACTCGTTTACGCAGAGAATATTTGTGAAAAAGCCCATCTGAAAGAAAGGATCATCGAGTGCTGCGACGAAATCGCATAGGATATGCTGTTATACGAGGGGCGTTCAAATTTGACCTGGACTTTATTTTTTATAAAATCAGGGGAAACTACAAAAAAACACGCACACCAGTTATTTCTCAAAGAACTCTCCTTGCTTGTCTACACATTTTTTCCAGCATTCTGTTCTGTAGAAATCTTCAGGCTGATGTCGAAACCATGTCAGGACAGCCTGTTTCACTTCCTCATTGGAGCCGAACCTTTGCCCTCACAAGAACTCTTTCAATGGTCTGAAAAGGTGATAGTCGCAAGGGGAGAGATCCGGACTGTATGGAGGATGTGGTAAGATGTCTCATTTGAATTCCGTTAGTGTCCATAGTCAGTTTGGCTGTGTGTGATCTGCCATTGCCTTGGCAGGAGTCTTGGTCGTTTTTTCCTTAGTGCCGGCTTCAGGGACGTCCTCAAAATGTCACGCTAGTTAGGTGTATTTATGGTTCGACATTCTCTCAGAAAATCGACATGAATGATACCCTTAATGTCCCAGAATACAGTCGCCATCACTTTCGTTGCCGACGGTGTCATCTTGAATCTCTTGGGTCGTGGTGAGTCATGTGTCGCCACTCCATGCTCGCACGCTTGTTTTTGGGAGTATGGTGATGAATCCATGTCTCGTCGGTCGTCACAACATGTCTTAGGAAGCTGTTACCTTCCCTGTCATATCGCTGCAGCAGCATGGAACAGATTTCCACCCGGGTGATTTTGTGATCCTCGGGGAGTTGCTTAGGGACCCATCTGGCACAGATCTTGTTGAATTTCAGCTTATCGTGGATGATGGTCTCCAGTGTTGATGTTCAGTATTGAAGCCAATTCTCGGGCATGAATCCGCCTGTTGTCCCTTATCAGCTCATTTGTTCCTGCGATGTGCCATCATTGACAGCAGTTTCTGGCCTTTCCTTATGAGGTTCTCATTGCCAGTGGATTCTCGCCCTCCTTCAAACTTTTGGCACCAAGCAAAGACGGATGATCGAGACAAGTATGACTCGATGAACTGTCTTTGAAGTCTCTGATTAAATTCAGATGCTTTCACACTTTCGTTGTGGAGAAACTTGATGATTATTCATTGTTCCACTTTGGTCGATATATGGCTGTCTGCCATTTGTTTAAACAAACAATCGGTTATCATGGCAACTGGAAGAGTGGTCTGCATTTGTATGACAGGCAATCGTTGCCATCCCAACAATGAAAGTTTAGATTTTTACAACAATGAAATTTACCAAAAATAAAGTCCAGATAAAACTTGAATGCTCCTCGTAGTATCTTGGACTGGACCAGAAGTTTTTTGGTCTGTGGTTTTGGAAATGAAAGGCTGTACTTAAAATTTTGGGCCAACCTCTATTAAAAAATATTTTTTTCTTTATAATTAATTTTATCAAAAACAATTTCCATCCAATAAAAAAATCATAAAAAAATATAATTTCCATTTAAATCTTTCATTCGGATTCATTCCCTTTCAAAGCAGTTTCATTTTTATTTTAAGTCAGTATGTTCGTTTCATTCTAATTAAATTCGTAGATGATATCCAGAGAACAACCTTCATCACCCAGAATGGAAATTTCTTTCCTACTAAAGAAGGACTAATTGTGAACAGTGTAATTGTGACAGCAAATGTTAACTGTAGTAAGATTAATAAATCCCAACCTGTGATAATCTACTTTAAACCTATAAAAAAGCAGGTAAGCAATTACATTCTATCAAAATTATGATATCCAATATTAATGCACGCATACAAATTTAATGTATTTTTAACATTTTTGTGAAGTCCTTAGATAAGCCGGAAAGCACCAAATGCGTCTTTTGGGATACTGAATTCCTCACTTGGTCTGAAGAAGATTGCTGGTTAGACGAGATCAGAGAAGGGAGGTTAATATGTAAATGCTCACACCTAACAAGCTTCGCCGTCTTGATGGTAACTTAATTATTCTATTCGTTATGGCAGTTTTTTCGCAGCAACGCATAACGGTTTGGTTAGTTTGTTAATTCAGGAGAATGCCAAAGGCGGTCCAACACTATATAAAATAAAAATTTCGTTCTTTTACCAGGTGTTTCCGTATCTTTCTCTAACCCTTATATGAAAGGGTCGCCCAAATGAAGTGAAACTTTTCATATTAATTTCGCGTTTGTGCTAGTAAATTGCGTTGACTACGCACGTTCGTGATATGTATTCGTACAAATAAGCCCAGCGAGCAGTTGTTCAATTTCTCACGGCAGAATATGTTAATGGAGCCAAATTTTATCGGATGTGTCTGTCAGATATAAAGTGATTAGATGGTGAAGTGAATTTTATACAAAACGAATAGCAAGAGGGCCATCACCCTCGAGATTGAGGAATATTCGCCAATCTCTATCCACGAGATTGCGGAATACTGTACGTGAGTAAGGGAACTGTTAACGCCATTCTCCATCGACGATTGAAATATACCAAAGTTTTTGTGCAATGGATCCCAAGCAACTCGATGAGAAGCAGACGACTAGGTGATTGGATGCTTGCCTGGAGCATGTTTCGTTATCCAAATAACGTTCATGCCTCCGTAAGAGCTGGAAAAGTGATACTGGACTTTTTTTTTTAATGAGAATGGCCCATTGATTTTGGACTGGCTTGACACAGGCCGTACGGTCATTGCAGCCGCATACTACACTACCTTACACAAACTCAAAACGGCCATCAGGAGTATTCGACACGTTGATTCTACAGCCAACCACGGACGTTCTTCGCTTAGAGTAGTCCCTGGTGACTTGTATATTTACATTTTCCAATTAAGAAACCATTATATCCACACTTTCATTTGGGCGACCCTTACAGTTTTCTACTTCTCAAAGGCAAGTAAAAACAACGCCAAAGGGAATAAACTAATATTATACTTTTATTTTAAAATGTTTTTAATTTTCGAATTTTATTGAATTATAAATTGAATGAAATTGAAAATTATTAATTTTTTCTTTGATATACACTATTTCTGAGAGACAATGCAACACTACGAAAATTATATTGCAGCGCTATGCCAATTTCAAGGCAAGTTTAGAGTAACAAGTTAAAAAAAAAATTCTTATTTTCCGGATAATGATTTTATTGGAGTGTACGATAGGTTTTGGGTTTCTCAAGGCCACGAAAAGTCAGAATAAAACTGTTATTCGCGTAAGAATAAAACTTAAGTCAGATACCTGAAAGATGTCGTCCACGACAGTTTGATCAACACTTTACTCGAAGTTTCATTAATGGATACATACAGCCTTTGAGTCGTATTGCGGTAGAAACTAGAAGGGATACAACAATCGCTAGTGGAATTTGGAGACGGTGGTCTGAAGAATTAAATGTGAATCATCCGGAGGGATTGGAGATGTTTCTATGCACAAATCGATGCATGCGACGTGAAGTAGAGCGAAAAGGAGTATTAGATGTTCCAATATTGACAGTTGATGGTAGAGTGGCAGAGGCAATTTTGCCAAGCAATGCGACCTTTGCGAACAGCCCCTATTACGAACCACCATCCCGCACGGTTGTCAAAAAATAACTGACCCTACCATGTACAGAAGAAGCTTAAAAATTTTGAGAGCCAAGGTTTAGGGTGCTATCTGCTACAAGAGCCGCTCATCTCTAGTTTGCATAACAGCACAGTGATATGTTGATGAGGTTCTGCAAGCTGTTGCATTACCCTATATTTTCAGTAACACAGCCAATACAGCAAACATTATCAGGCATAGCTTGCAAGAGTTCCCGGGACTCCTTGATTGGAAATCGAATTTATGCTCTCCAACGACCTCGAAATGAAGATGAACTCTAGACTTTGGTGAATACGGCATGAACCACAAAACCTCAAGATAATATTCGACCAGTCATTGATTCATTGCCACGCAGCGTATACGTGGTAGGACTACTAAACTAACCTTACTAAACCTCCTCTATACGCAGCCACTAGGCATGTGTATTTTTTGATATTATTTTGATGCCTCTTTTGAAACTCCTTCTTTCACGGCGTTGCATTTCTCTGTGAATTAATGTATCCATCTGAATCTGAGAGAATATTAACTTCAAAAATAGACTTAAACAATATTGCAACATTAGAACCGTTTTTTGTTACCAGTAAGCATATGTTATGTTCTTAATTTCTGACTTACAGGATATACATGGTCCTAAATTTTCGTCTCCGTCGCACCACGACGATTATTTAGCTCTCTTAACAAATATTGGATGTGCGCTATCAATAGTCGGCTTATCTATTACAATCATTACATATATGTTGTTCAAGTTAGTTAAATCAAGCATATTTGAAAAAAGAAATTGCTAATTTATTTTTCTTATTTTATTTTGATATTTTAATCTCCTTTTGTTTTCTAGAAAATGGCGTAAGAAATTAGGAAATCAAGTTCTATGCAATTTGTCCTTCGCCTTGCTTTGTGTTTTAATAACATTTTTGGCAGGTATAAGAGAGATTCATTCCCCAAAAACTTGTATTGCTGTAGCGGTTTTGTTGCACTACTTCTTACTAGTGACTTTCAGCTGGATGGTCGTCGAAGCTGTGCTACACTATCTTCTGTTTGTTCGTGTGTTCAATAGTTATGTTTCCAAATTCATACAAAAGGCTATAATCTGTTCATGGGGTGAGGAATATGAATATTTTTGCTATATTAAGGAATTATAAAAATAAAAAGCAAGTAAAGAACTTGCTTAAAAATGGGCTTTATTTACAGGAATTCCTGTAGCATTTGTGGCCATCGTCCTTTGTATTGATGTCAATTTGTACCAGGGAAATCGCAATGTGTAAGGATAGTGATTACCTGTAGAAGCTTCAAATGAAGTTGTGTAACCTAATAAGCAAAATTCAATTTTTTCTATTGCTTTTTCAGATGCTGGATGTCTAATAAGGCGATGATATTTGCCTTCCTCCTACCGGTAGGAATAACGATAGTAATCAATACGATCGTGTTTGTTTTGGTTCTCAGAAGCATTAAGTCAAAGAGTCCACTCATGGAATCGACCAGGCGTCGAAATGCAATTCAGGTGTACGCTGCTATGAGCGTCCTTTTGCTATTAGGTACGCAAAACCACTTTTCTAACTGAATCATAGTTATTCCTACGACGACTTTAATACATTATGAATTTTTAGGACTCACATGGGCGTTTGGTTTTTTCATGGTGGGCGATTTACGCATAGCATTCCAGTACATATTCTGCGTATGTAATTCCTTGCAAGGATTTCTCATCTTTGTGTTCTTGGTTGTAAGAGATAATAATGCTCAAGTAAGTAATGCTTTTTTAAAGCAAAGAAATTTAACTAATTTTATGTTTATATCAATGATTCTCAATTATAAGTGACCCGTTCATGTAATTGATGTAAGAACCCTCACCAAGGACGTGCTCGTCATTCAAGTGAACTCGAATTTAATAATTTGAAGGGCCTAATTATTCATCGCTGATAAAGTGAAAAGCTGTTGAAAGCAGGATGTAATATTATATTAAGTCTTTCACATCATAAAGGCGAAGTGGCACCCATGTTGATAATTTCTTCCAAAAAGAAATATTAGAAGCCAGTCAACTTTAACTGGTTCACGCCTAACTTGTATTCCATCAGTAATTCGTGCCCTATTACACTGGTCAACACAATTTGACCTGTTCCATATGTAATTTTTCCCGCTGTTTACAAATATTGTATCAGAATTTTTCTATCACCCTTATTTCAGGAGTTATCAATTAGTGAAGTATGCCAATTACTGTAAACACTGGTAAACAAAAATCGAAAAAATTTTCTGTCACAGAAATAAAAATAGCTTAATCTAATACTGTTTTTGGTAACTGAGATATGTACTTAAAAATTCTCCATCACATTCCGTTTTTGAGTTTAAATTTAGACTATTTTGCTTGTACTTACATTGTAACGTAATGTCTCCTAAAGGTAGTTGCATAGGATTTTCTGCTGCATTTCGCATCATGTATATGCCTCTTAAGGGCTCAACAATAGTCTGCAAGCATACTGAAGCTCCACTTGCCCTGGTACCTATTTTCCATAACAAATGTCCTGATGGAATCTTTCTCCATATTCATCGCTGACTGTCCCTAGATTTGCAGGAAAAAGCCAGTTGTGAATACAAGAAGTGTATTTTTAATCGAAATGTGACGGCTTATTTCACTTGTCAACACAATTTTTGTCACAGAAACGCTCTGACTTGTTCCATATGTAAATTTCCCCACTGTTTACAGAAATGGTATCAGAATTTTTCTATCACCCATTCTTCAGGAGTTATCAATTAGTAAACTGTGTAAATTACTGTAAATAAGCCGTCACAGTACGATTAAAAATGCACTTCTTGCATTCACAACTGGCTTTTTCCTGCAAATCTAGGAGCGATGAATATGAGGAAAGATTCCATCAGGACATTTTTGTTATGGAAAATAGGTACCAGGGCAAGTGGAGCACCTGTATGCGTGCGGACTATTGTTAGGCCCTGGAGAGGGATGTCACTGATGTGAAATACAACAGAAAATCATATGCAACTATCTTTTAGGAGACATTACAATATACATCTATATGTAAGTATAAGCCAAATAGTCTAAATTTAAACTACGTGTCACTCAAAAACGTTGCGTGATGGAGAATTTTTAAGTATTTGGTTTACCAGTGTTATAGATGTGGTGAAATTTTATTTCATCTTGCTTAGATCTATAGTCCTAAATGAATCTACATTGCAGTAGATTTAGAGAGTAATATACTTTATTTACTTATTTCAGGACTGCTTATTTTTTTCTTTTCCAGGATTTATGGTTTCGTTTCTTTTCCAAGCAAGAGCAAGGTGTAGTTCATTTTTCTTCTTCGCTTTACCGCAAGAAATCGTCGGATGTTGCCTTGCTTAAAGATCAGCAGATTACTCCAAATTAATCAAAATGCATTTTTAAAATATTAAATACCACATGCGTGATGGATTTCCAGGCATTGTAATGTTATCGTTGTAAATACAGGATTACAGTCGCAGAATTATTCTTGAAAAAAAAAAAAACTGAATAAATATTCAACACTGTGATATAGAGCCTATTTACAGTAGGCAAAAAATTCACTCCATTTAAAACCGTAAATGGCAATTCAACATTTCCATGCATTAAAACTATAAAACGGATTCCCTTTAAAGTGTTTAAAAATTTTGGCAATTTAGCAAATCTAGTCCTGCCTAATTGAAAACTTTACAGTGTGTTTAAAGTTGATCAGATTTACAAATATGCCGTATTTCATTGATGAAAAACAAAGTCCATTTGGCAACTCAAGATAAATATTAGGCCAAACGTGTTGTCAATTTGGAATGATCAACAAAGCAATTTTTCAGAGTAAAAGTTTGAATCAGGATATTTAATGTATATTTAAAAACATTTAAAATATTTACTATTTTATTTATTTAAAAACATTTACCATTTTATTTATTTAATAACATTTACTAGTTTATTAATTTAACAAGATTTACTAGATGTTAATATAAAATGTTAGAACATGTTTTCTAGTCACTTCTATAAATTTTTATGTACTTTGTATAATACCTCCATTTATTATTATATTTATTGCAAATATTATTAATTTCGTTTGATCAATAAAATCTCAATTTATGACCTGTTTACTCCTTTCTGCCTATCTGTAGCGCTTAAATTATAACAAATTTAAAATTTAAAAAAATGTACATAAGCATTCCAGATGGAATAATTTTAAAAGTCAAATAATTATGATTACGAAAAGGAAATAAATACACGTGATAGCAAATCTAAACAATTTAGGAGACAATGGCAGGACATTGCTGCTCTGGCTACTGTGGTTATGTTACGAAACCGCGTTATCCCTAGTGCATCATGTAATATTCATGGTGGTGATTCCCCACAGCGAGTTGAAAACAAAACGTTCATATGAACATGGTTCGGATAACGAACCGTTTATGAGATTTCCGCAAGTAAATAATAATTATTAACTGGAGATGCGTCTCCAAGCATAGGTAATGATTTTTCAATTGAAAAATGGAAGGAAAAATTCTGCGACCCGGATTCGAACCAGGAACCTCGACTATCATGGCCGATGCCTCTATCAATGGGGCTATCGCAGACACCACGGACAGCCAAGCTGTCTCAAGGTGTCTTAAAGACAACCAAGTTGTCACGGTTGAAAGCCCAATGGGAGACGGGAACCTGGCCCGCAGATCGAGAATTTCAATTGAAAAATCATTACCTATGCTTGGAGACGCATCTCCAGGTAATAATTATTATTATTTACTTGTGAGTTCAACTTTCTGATGGTTTGGAGTGGAGAAATTCTCGATCTGCGGGCCAGGCTCCCGTCTCCCATTGGGCTTTCAACCGTGACAGCTTGGCTGTCCGTGGTGTCTGCGATAGCCCAATTGGTAGAGGCATCGGCCATGATAGTCGAGGTTCCTGGTTCGAATCCGGGTCGCAGAATTTTTCCTTCCATTTTTCAGATTTCCGCAGTTAAAATTGAAGTTTCAGCAGCTGGTTTTTCTACTCTGTGGATGGCAGGTGACATGCGGAGAAGCTATAACAAATTCTTGAAATAACGTCCCATTAATTGGTTAATAACAGGTGCGCCTGCTAATAATTTCAGGTGTTCTTAAACAACCATTCAGGGGGGGGGGGGGGTGAAACTGGTACTGTAGTAAACGATTCTTCATTTTGAACATTTGTTGTAGTTTCTCCGCATATCACCTGCCATCCACAGAGTTTAAAATCAGCTGCTGAAACTCCACTTTTAACTGCGGAAATCTTATAAACGGTTCGTTATCCGAACCATGTTTATATGAACTTTTGTTTTCATCTCGCTAAGGGAAATTACCACTAGAAGTTTGTGACAGGGGTTTAGATACACCCGGTAGATACTTCTGCCAATGAAATACGTAACTATAATGAGCATTTTTTTTTCATAATAAACCCGATGTCATTCTAATCATTTATACGCAAACTGCGTTACGCTACTCTCAAAACTCCGCAAGATATTAGCTTTTCAAAATGCGCTAGACTTTTGGATCACCATGTATATATTATCGTCAACTAACACACATACATATAATCATCCCCAACTAATCTTATCTTTTGGATTGGAACAACTTGACCACCCGCCTAACAGTCCAGACCTTGCGTCCAATGACTACCACCTGTTCCGATATCTAAAGGAGTTCATCGGCAGCCTGCGTTTCAGCGATGATGAAGAAGTGAAAACTGCGTGCCTTTCCTCACCGGCGGCAGACTTCTAAGAAGTGAGCATGCAGAAGTTCATTAAGCGCTATGACAAGTGTTTGAATAAACTTGGAAACCATGTGCGAAATAGTTAAAGGTATATAGTATCTAAATAATAATAATAATTAAATACTGGAGATGAATTTCCAAACACATCAGGTAATGATTTTTCTATCGAAAAATGGAAGGAAAAAAGTTTTGTGTACACTTTTTCTCAAACATTCATGATTTTCACCGAAATGCACCCAAATGGGCGGATTTACAGTTTCGTGCACACTTTTTGCAAAACGTTCATGATTTTCACCGAAGTGCACCGAACGGTACAGCCTGGACTCTCATTCTCGACGTGTTCACATTTGGACAGGCGTGGGACATGGTCCAGCCTCGCTAACATCATTGAATATGACCATTATGAGGGTGGCGGGCATCATGATGGGTTTCCGTACACCGCTACAAGTCTTCGACAGAGGGGCCATAACTGGCCAGGTAGTGTCATGCGACAATATGTTCGACTCTTCGAGGGTGCGGTGGGTTTCGATTTCCCCTACA
>JAHWFO010031644.1:2908251-2943642 GCA_023313115.1 Rhysida immarginata
GGTTGCTTAAATAAAATAAAAAAAATGTTAATTTAATAAATATCGCATAAAATAATATAAACAAAACAGTTACAGTGTAATATAATCGAATGTTAAGCTCAAGTGTAGTCTTCTCACTTCATTGTAAAAATGCCTATTCCGTTAATTGAAAGGATATTAACAAGTGAATTTCGAAATTATTAATTAAAACTGAATCAAACAGTTACTTTTCTGTCACCAGGAAGTTTATTAACTACGCGAAGGGAGGGGATAAGTGCACTTCAAATAATTTCCTTACTCCTCATGAGAGCTTGTCGTGAACTGGAATATGATAAATTTGATGAAATGCATTTTCGGATAAAACGGAAGTTATGAAAGAAAAGTTGATTTCGGTCTCTTTAAATAAAAATCAAACTTAATTTTTCATTCGCAGAAAATCTTTGTAATTTAATTAACTGAAATTGCTTCCAAGTCCCCAAGATTACGTAACACAATTTATTTATTATTTAACACAATATATCGATCCGTCTAAAGGAGTGATGACGTTTTCAATGAAAATGGCCTTGGATAGGCAATGAAAATTTCTGAAGCTGATTAATTAATAATCCAGGATTAAGTTTGTTTTTTTTCATTCAAATATAAATATTCTTGTGCATATTCTCAACTCAAATTAAAAACTGATTACAATTCTAGATCGCGCTTTTTTTCAATCTCAAAACAGATAATTTCTTAAATATTAAGTTAATAAGTTTTTAATTATATTAGGATTAGTTTTTCTAAATTATTCCAAAATTTTAAATCAATCTTTCTCCATTCTTCTTAAAGAAACTAGCGTATTAATGCTATGTTTCATATTTTCTTAAGATTACTTCATGATATCATCAAGAAATACTTCGTGATATTTGCAATCTTCCAACGTCCAATGCACAATTTATTTATCGTGGATGTCAGATTCTGTCAATGAATTTCATTGATGATCATCATCAGAAATAGGCAGTCGTCGTTCGAAGTCAAAATCAAAAAGGAATTTGCTCTTCACTTCACGCAGAGTTAAGTTACATAATGCAACTCTATCTAAAATTGAATTTCTGTTGGCACTCTCCCGTCCGATTTTGGAAACTCACTCCGTCATCACGTGGTTTGGCAGGGATGAATGGGTTGTCGCTCGAGCAGTTTACCATAGCTTTCGGGAACCTCGGTCGGACGAACGTCACGCGTTTGATATTGGCTGCCCCGACTTTTTCTTCGTTCCCGTTTTATCGCTGTTGTTGTTTAAATTTTCTCATTTTAAAGTCAGTGAACACAAGACGTAGATCTGTATCGTGTGTACCTAGAATGCCGATGAACCTTTGGCTTGCTCTTTTTTTTTAATCTCTTAAAATGAAGGATACAAACTAACACGAACTTTAATCCTTACTGGAATTCCATCAGCTCAATACGTCAGTTCCAGGTGGAAATTAGGCAATGTCGGCGGTAGCTATAACAGAAGATAAAGTGGAACGGGTCACTCCAGAAAAAGATGGTACGGCAACAAGAAAGATCTCTTCGTTCATGAAGCAAATCCAATCCCAAAGTCAAAATCCAAGTACGTCGGATGAGGACACAAAAACGACAATTCAGAGCAAACACAGTCAAACCAGCGATGCCTCAAACCACCAAGGAGGAACCCAGCAGCCGGAAGGAAACGAAAGCGCCCCAACAAAACCCAAAAAAGATGCTTTCATAAGTGTTTTAAAGTGGGTGGAAGGCAGCAAGCATAAAGGAAAAGAGGGAGAAAAAAGGAAATTCCGAGGGAAGAGAGTGCAACAATGGCTGGAATGTTCCCAAAAGAAAGCCGCTCCAATTATGCTCAATGTCCGTAAGTGTCTCTTTAAAGAATCGCATTATCTCCTTTGACTTTATAATAACTTGGATTATATTTACAATAAACATAATTTTAAAAAATGCATATATGTGCTTTAGAAAAAAATTATTTGATTATTATTATTATTATTATTATTATTATTATTATTATTATTATTCCAATATACGCAGCAATACAAATTTTTTCTTTCTATTTTTTGTATTGCATTCACAAATATTGAATGGTTATGCATGTATGTTACTAATGTTATTATAGAAAGGAATCCTAAACACGATACTTTTTTTTGGGTGTAAAATTCTTTTTCTTTACTTCTTAAAAAAAAGTGCCTTTTGTCTAAATCTTTACGAGCTAACCTTGAAATGTTGGCCGAAATATCGGTCAATGTCTTTCGTTGATTCTATATTTGAAATAGTAGAACTCTTGCGTTGACTATTCCTGGATCAGGATGAATATTTCTACTTTTGTTCGCCGAAAAGCATTCTAATTAAAATATTTCAAATGTATTTCTATTTAATCTTAATTTCAACATATTTCTTAAAAGAACTTGCATTAACTTATATAGTTTTAAATACTAAGTACCATAACAAGAAAATCGGAATGCCGGTAATTCCTTCAATTTATCTCAATCTCTTTCGATATAGTGAAACAAAATATTTCAGTTGTTTAAAAAAAATACAGCATTTAAATTTCATTTAGTACACATTAATAACTTGTAAAGATACGTTTAATTAAGTCCACGTGATAAATAAATTTAGTATTATTAAATAATTAATGGCACTTGAAGTAAGAATTGGCTATAAAACATTTTATTTTCAGATTTAAAAGTTTCTAAAATGTTAGAATAAATTCTAATTTAAGGCAAAAATTTTGAATATTTTTTTAAGCTTTGGACGAAGCGACGATCGAGAAGGCAATGGATATCCTCCGAGAAGGATCTTATTTATGGAAAGTCAAATCAATCAAAAAAAGTGTAAAAAGACGCTTTTATTATGACAAAGAGATGAAGAAAGTAATCTACGACGGATCTAGGAAAATACGTTGTATTTCAGGCGACACAACGAGTAAGTGATAGAATTTGTTTCAATTTAATAACGAAACATGATTTTCCTTAAGGAACCCATAGAAATTTTCAGAACATCTTCGAATAAATTGTTTAAAGTTGGCTTCATTCCTTAATGAATGACGTTGCTAGACACAATCGTTTGTGGGCTTGACTCTTTCCAAGAACAAGGTTACTTGCTAGTCATTTTCAGTTTGTTTACACAACCCAATAAAAACTTTAAAAGTATGCACCGTATGGTGCAAAGATCAGGAATTTGAAAGAAATTTTAAAATATATTGTAAGCAAATACATACTATAGAGAACTAGAAAATACATTTCAAATGACTGCTTTGCAAAAACAACATACCGGGAAGCACTTTGTACAAAGTGCTTCCCAACATGTGCTTTCGACGGGCGCAAGTATTTTGATTACTTTGTTATGATTTATTCTAAGACTGTTTACATTTATGAAGAAAATAACAAAAGATGCAGCAGTTTAGGCTTACAGAATGCGCCGATATTTTCTCTACTTCATTTTTTCTATAATAATTTTATTCCATAGTTACCATTAAATTTTCTATTCAAGCTTATACTATTCATTAAGGGGAAAGTCGTGTTCAGCGACCGCACTGCCGTTTCACAAAATCATAGTAGGCTTGCAGGATGGTGTTCAAAAAATGTGGTGGAGCACCATCCATTGAGCGATGAAGTACACATTGTGGGTTTGCAACTGTGACATAAGCCAAATTTTATCATGTTCAGATAGGCGTATTCTGTCACAATTTCTTCCGCAAAAAAAAAGAAAAATAAACGGTCCATAAATTTTGAATTTCGAGATGAAGGGTAAGTCAAATAAAATTGAATGTAAAACATTGTCACCACAATGTTAATAAAACGACTGCAAGAAACTCACGAAACCGCTGCAATCATTTTTAAACACCCTGAGTCTCCGAAATTTTCACATTCCCTAGAAGAATTTTGGAAGTGCGTCTTCGCGGTCGCCGAGCACGATTCCACTATACTTTATTGGAGAGCGATTTTAAAAGGCTCTCGTAAAAATATTTTGGATTGAAAGATATCAGCAAACGGAATTAAAACGGGCTTCCTCTTCCCAAAGGTGTTTCTATAAGGTTAGGCCAGAGGAAGGTGGATAACGAGGGGGGGGGGGGGAGGTGAATAATGTTAAGCTGTTACGCGAAAAAAAAATTTTAAATCGGTTTTCGCTCATTTCCACTAGACGACGATATTTGTTCTTTAGTTATTTCCGATTCCATCGATTTCGGCCGCGATCAACGGGAAGGAAAAAAATTTTCTACAAGCAGTAGCATCCAACTTGGTGAGATAAGTCCATCTAAGACACGATAAGTCATTCTGATCTACAAATTTGGTTTGGTTTGTTTGGTATTAACGTCCTTTTCAACTGCCATGGTCATTTCAGGACGGCGTTATAGGGGCCGCAAATTTTGCCTCACAAGGGTTCTTTAACCTGCAGCCGACAAAAAATCTACAAATTTGAATAACGATTGTGAAAATGTACTTTTTTGTTTGGCGGAGGTATTAAGTAAAGACTTTTGAATGAAGGCATAGCCTCACTGATCGACCATTAGCATTGATAACTTCATGTTCTATCAAACCTAATATTGATCTTTCATTTTGAAAATTCTTAAAAATGTTGCTCTTGGTCAATCATATTTTTTAAAATAAAATTTAATTTTTTTCCCTTACAATTTTTTTTTAATTGTCAATTTGGCTTGAACTTATCCACCTTCACCCGGCTTACCTTATTCGTAATATTTAAAATTCGAATTTATAAGTGGTTTTGAATCTCTTTAGTACACATCTTAACTGCTAAGATACACTATATGGGAAAAAAGTATTCGGACACCTGACGAAACATACAAATTTTGTTTGCGATTCAAATTAGACGCATGCGCGTAACGTTGGGTGCTCCCTATTACAAAAGTAGTTACTTGGAAGAACGCAATGCCACGCGGAAATGAACTAACAGTTTCAACAAAGTATGGTGACTGAGTGCTATATCACCAATGTTTCAATTAGAGGAATTGCGATAGTAGCCGATGTGATTCGAAGATCTAGTGGGCAACTACTGCAAAATTGCGTCATGGCAGGCCTCAAACTGACGGATCAGTTTCGGAGAACTTAAGACGGATGGTCGGAAAATTATGCCAATCCTCTGCATCTGATCGAACATCTGAATTTGAAAACTCCATCGGACTTCGTGTTTACTCTAAAACTATCGGAAATGAACTGCATCCATTAGGTGTGCATGGAGCAGCTGCGCACAAGCTTTACATCATCACTCCTGTAAACGCTAAACAACGTTTGAACTGATATTTAGCTCGCCGTTCCTGGACTTTAGAAAAGTGGAAGGCCGTTTTGTGGTGCACATGGATGTGTTTGGGTGTGGCGGTTACCTGGAGAACGACTCCATCCCAACGGGGAAGTTCGGAGGAGGCTCTGTAATGATTTGGAGCAGCTGTTTTTCATGGTTTAGACTTGAGCCGTTGTTGGTTGTATTGAGTTAAAACATGAAGTCTATGAATTACCTGGACATTTTGGACAATTTCATACTCCCTACTCTGTGGCTATTCTTTGGTAGACACGTGTGTCATTTCCAGCAGGACAACGCTCCGTGCTGCACTGGAAGGGTTGTAATAGATTGGTTTAGCCGGAATGATCTCGAACTTCTGGACCGGTCAACACTAAAGCCAAGATCTCAATCCGACAGAAAGCCTTTGGCACGAATCGGAGCGTAGAATTAGAAGTTTGAAAAATAGAACTTCTTCACTGCCTTGCTTTACAGGAGGAGTGGAAAAGAATTCCGCAAGCAATTTTCCAGTATTTAGTAGAAAGCATGCAACGAAGGATAGCTGTAAAATAGCAAAAGGTGGCCCCACAATATATTAATTTAATAAAAATAAAAGCTAAACGTCTAAACCAAGCATGTGTCCGAATGCTTTTTTCCCCATATAGTGCAGTCAATTATGGCGAAATGATCGACAATCTCATCGGAAGCAATTTATTTTTGTTTAATGAAAATGCATCGCTAAAAACACACCTGGCAAATATGCTAACGAAAAATTTCATTATTTATTAAAAAATGCCATTTGACAGATTCAAGAGTGGTTTTACACCAGAATTCTGTTGCTCAATGCACCTATAACCCAAATTTGTCTTGAAATGCAGATGGTGCTAACTGTGGTATCGTGTATGTATTAAATATCGACTATAAAATCATAAAGTTTGTAAAATCTTTCGTAAACGGCAAGGCCGAAGCGGCCATAAGCAAAACGGCAATTGGCTATCCTCTTTGCACCGTGTTCCAGCCTCTTGTATCGGCGCCCTCATGCCTAGCTTCCTTCCCAAAGAGAAGATAATAATAAGTCTGAAGATAATCTTCAAACATATCATAATTACAAATAGAAAAGGGAAGGAAAAATTCCGCAATCAGGACTGGAACCAGGGAGCACGCCTTTCGCTGGCGCCGTTCTAACCAGCATGGACATACAGGCTTTATTGTAAAGCTTGGCGTTTTATTGGCTGCGGTAGCTCAATTGGTTGGAGCGGCGCCAGCGAAAGGCGCGGTCCCCTGTTCGAGTCCGGGCCGCGGAATTTTTTCTTCCCTTTTTCTTCTTGCTTACCTTACCTATCGGCCTTCCGATAGTTGAGTGATTTGTTTTAGCTGCACAATCCAGGCGCACGTTATTTTGTTTTACCGCTCAACTTTAAGATTGATTTTCTCAGAATTGCTTTTTGTGAGTGACGGATTTTTTTTTTTTTAAATGGAATTATTGCGTATGCACATGCGCAGTACCGCCATTTTAAACAAACGGTCAGTGTTCCTTATGTGCGTTTGACGTTTTTAAATGGTGATTGGAAAAATATAATGAGCGTATAAAATTCAAACAAGAAAGAATTTTAAATCAGAATTAATTTCAGTTCATTCTTTAATGATATTTGAGAACTTCTCCATTGTGAAGAGAAACGACTAAATGGTAAACGCAAAAAAAATTGTAAAATACTCTGGCGTAATTTTAAGATACTGACACGAGCAGTATGCCATAAGCTTTTTTTTTTTTTTTTTTTTTTTTTTTTCCTTTTTATTTTTTATTTTGGACCATGCGGTATAAGTAGGAATCTTTTTCTGAATTAACTTTTGAAAATTTCTCTGTAAACGCTAATAAGTCATTATGCACAAATAGCCTAAATATCAATTAAACTGTAAATATTTCATTGGATTAAAGAGTTTTATCTCACGGATTCTTAACAATATTCGAATAATACTTGTTTATTATGTCTTTTATAAATACGTGTGCGGCTGAAAAGTAATGCAAAGTCGCATGTAACGTGAAAACAGAACACTGTAAGCTTCCATGTAGCAGCTACATTCATCTACTACAGACATTTGTCAGTAGCCGTTGACATGGCATCGAGTGTACCTGCTATATCAAAGCTTTTAAGACAGTGAAGCTTAGTGATTTTCATCACTTATCAAATTCAAAGAGTTTTAAGGGCATCCATTTCACCACAGATGAAGCAGTAAATGATGACTATGTTAAAAAGTAAATGTAAGTTTTTGTAGCTAATGAAATGAACTCTCATAACTGATTTGTTTAATTTGAATATCTCTTTTCTTTTGCGACTTATGAGCGACTGTGCCATTATTTTTCAGCCGATCCTCATAATAAAGTGGTGGCATCTGCATATTTGAATAACTGCAAATTACTAAACCTTTAAATATCAGACCAGGCAGGGGCTTAGAATAATAAAGTTTTAACTGTTTCACATAGTGAACATGATTAGAGAATTAGGGTAAGGTGCCCTATTATGGGCTACTTTTTTTAGTGAGCCCGTACTATTTATTGTAACCACTTTCAGGTATCCTCACCTGTAGGAATGTACAGTATATTTTCTGAGTAGGCATATGCAAGTCCGGAAATAGTAAAAAAAACATTTATTACGAGTAAAATAACATAGATTAAAAACCATTGCAAGTGCCCATGGGCTACTCCTGTATTAGGAATGCAATTTAATAATAACGATCGACAATGTAAGCAGTTATTGGCCCTTGCTCTACAAGCAAATGTCGTACGTGAAGGATCCATCTGGGTCTCCGGCACAGGCAGTGTGAACCCACTTCGGTCACATCTGACATCTCACCCGCATCTCCCAGTCATCACCATGAGCCGGGGGGGGGGGGGGAAAAAACTGTTTTTCTTCCAAAGAAATATTGATGGACTCTTTCGGAGGAGATTCCATAGACTTGGCATACCGCTGAAGAGTTGCCAGTGGAACACAGTACAACTTCGCGGCTTTTAAAGTACCCATTTTCCCGTTTCGAACTGCAAGTTCAACTGCCTTTATGGCGGATTGGTTCCAATATTTCCTCCTAGGTTTCGACAGCAACATCTGTGAAATGAAAGCAAAAATTAGCCTTCCAAAAAACCGTGCAATATGATTAACTCATCATTTCTATTATTATTGTTAGCCCGTATATTATTTTTATTAAGATTCCAACATCAAATACGAACCTTCAATGTACACGGTTCCTAAAATGGGCTAGCCTATAATAGGACCCATCCTGGTAGCCCATAATACGCACGTCTCATCGACGTGTTTACAACGCAATTTGCCCAACCCCAATGTCGATAAGCACCAAAGTTAATCGCGTGACATGAACTTCTATGCGTACTCTAAACGGCATTAACTACGTTTTTTGGTTCATCTGTGATGTGTTGTTTGCTATACAACAATGAGTAGTATAGTTGGGGTTTCACAATTTATGATATTGCCCAAATACACTCCTCCACAGCAAAAAACAATCATTGAATACTTATGAGATAACAGTTACAATACACCCATGTAACAGAAGCTTAGTTTCTTCCTTTTGCACACGATACAAGTGACGCTCTGAAACTTGGAGGGTCGGAACAATGAGAGATAGGCTTAATTTAAAGACTAAATGAATTCAAAATGTAAACAAGAGAAAAGGCATAATGAAATTGAATATAAGATAATTACAAAAGAAGTGAAATTGACAGGAACTGATCATAAAGTCAAGTTCAAAACGAATTCAAATGAATAAATTTGCATTTGTATTCGTGTGACATATCAGATATGTCACACATCCATGTCATATATACGTCTTCCAGAATGAGTTTCATATAACAAAAACTTTGGACCTACTTTTTTTCAATGTTTGCTAGTAGCGTAACTCGCTACGTAGCTACAGACTTGAATTTTCACACAACCACGTGTTCTCGTAAGCTTTTTTACCTCCTCCAGTTGTGGATACATGGTAGCACCAGATTGACGCGAAAATGGTGTAGCTCATATCAAGAACTAGCCCATATTAGGACACTTTACCCTATCAAACATGGGAAGATGTTCCAAACAACGAAGTGAGTGTGAACAGATGAATTAAAACAGACTATGTAATGGCGATTGAAACCTCAGTTTCAAATCAATATTAAATATAGGATAGTCTTGAAACTTTTTATTCATTTAAATTCATTATACAAAGGTTCAAAAGTAGTGGCCGATAACCGCGCAAACTTTTAAATGGGCACCAGACAGGAATCACTCATTGCTAATCTTCAAAGAAGAGTCCATCATGCTCGATGGTCTTCATCCAACGATCAGCCAGTTGGCGGACGCCCTCGCGAAACCACTCCTCCGGTTTCTGGGCGAAAAAGTCACGCACGGCGTCTTCAACCTGACTGACATTGGCGAAGCGCCGTCCACGCAGGAAGTGCGCCATGGACCGGAAGAGATGGTAGTCGGAAGGTGCCAGGTCGGGGCTACATGCTGGATGTGGCAGAACCTCGATTTCTTTTTTCCAGCAGTTGACGACACACCTTCACCCGTTGTTGTGCTTGCGCGGGCGTCAGCTCGTGGGGGACAACTCGGCAGCTCCTGTTGACCTTTCCCATGGCGTGCAGATGTCGAACCACACTCGACTGTGATGTCCCGATGTCCGCCGCTAGTCCACGGGTGTTGCTGCCTGGGTTGGCTTCCACTTGTTGCCGTAGGGCTGCGTCATCCACTTCTTTGGGTCTTCCGCTGACCTTCCACCCTGCAAATTTCGGCAGCTGCTGCTCGCGCACTGGTCCCCTTTTTCCAATAGTGACGAAGGAGCCCGCGTATCACCAATTTTTCTGCCATATTTTTACACTGGTTGACGCAGGTGGCAGAATGTCTATGGCATTCAAATTCGTACTGACGTTCTTCCAACTCTTTTCTCTTAATAAACTGCGATGTACCCTTGTAGTAAATGGTCTTCGCCCAGAATTCGTCAAACTCTAACACCCCCCCCCCCCCGGGGCGGGCACTACTTTTGACTCAACCTCTGTATTGTGTGACATAGAAATTGCAAGATTTTCTTTATCATTGAACTCTGAGTTTGTGATTTGATTTGTAGATTTCTATTCTTTTAATCAAGAGGGCAAGGCTTTCAATGATAGTAGTAGAAGAGTAAAGCTTTTTGTGCGGGTTTTAAATCTTCATTACACTATCTTTGAAAATTTCTTCCAATCTGCCGCATTTCAATTTATAGCTCCACTATTGTTAATTTGTTTCTATTAGCATTTCCCTATTTTAAGTTTTGAGTAGCTAACGTTATAGTAGTCTGCCGTTTATAAATGCAGAGGAAAGACCGAATTTGTTGTCATGTTAATAATTTTATCAATTAAAGTAGAATTAAAGGTAGGAAGAAATTTCTCGCTCTTTCTGAACGACTGCGAGACTACTGTAGGAGGTGATGGGTGAAAACAATTCTCACGACTAAGCTACGGAATCCCTTTCTAGTTCTCTAGTCCATTGATTCACGCTGAAGGCATGGGTATTTTGTGTTTGTCAGGTGAAAGGGCACAAATGACCTAAAGTGATCGCGCCAAAACTGTATAAAATTAGTCTTCAGCCTCGCTATAAAGAATGTCTAAGTTGAAGAAATCCTGTTTGAAAAAATCTAGTGATAAATGTCAACCATGGTAAATATCTTAGTTAAGCCTACTTCGTCAACATTAAAAAGAATTTTGAAATTGAAAAGATATGTTTAAATGGGGAAAAAATTCACGCAAATGCAATTCCTTCACAACTTTTCCATTTATGGTTTCCCTCCTCTCCCTCAACTAAATCATTGTTGACAGTCTTGAGAAAATGATTATCAAATGTAAGTAATCTTGAGTAAAATGAAAAGAAAACTTACAAATTTACAACCTACAATCTACAATTGGAACATTTAAATACACTTGACCTTTTCTGTCAGGCTTGTTTCTTGCTTTCACAATTTATTAAGACAGTTGCAGAGATCTTGGAACCTTATGAAAGAACAACACTTCACAAACACTGCGCAGACAATATAAGAAAACATTACTGAAATTAGAATATCGTTTTTCCTAAAATGTAACATCTTGTAAATTTTAAAAAAAATAATACAATTTTTACGGAGGGAGAGGCAGTCAGTAGTGCCAACAACAATGAACAAGAATTAAATTTTTTTGCGATTTAATTAAGATTTTTGAATGAGTATGGGAATTGAAATTAATTATTAAGCAGTTTGTTTTGGCACATCATTGAGGTTTCTTTACCGTCGATCTGTGAAGGCCACGTGAAATAAAATCTAATTTAAAACTTTATTTTTTTGAATAAATAAATCTTTTCTCTTAACTCAATCGCGCTAGCTATTTATAGAAATAAAATGCGATGCACTCACAAGTTATTTAAAATTAAGACTTACTTCTTGTAACATATTTTCGAAATGCAACTGACTTTATTCTACTAATTTTAGATACAGAATCATAAAAAAACACGAATTAACAAATTACGTTTTAATCAATATTCGCCTCCAGAAACCAATTATGAAAGTTAAAGCCTCAGATAAATCTGACTGACCTTTTAGAATAATATTGTTTTAGGTTCCTATTACCAACTTCTGTATTAGTTATCTAAAACTTGCATTTGCGCTTTACTCTTTCAACCCTTTGTATTCCATTGGTTGCTCTCCTGCTGAGCAAGCTACAAAACTTTGAAGGGAGGAGGGGGTGCTTTTGGAAGTAACTTCGACAAAAGAGACAACTAGAAATGCGCTTATTCTGAATTTTATTTATTAAAAAGTTTATCTTGACAGAAAATTATTTTTTTCTTCCTCTCAATATTAAATCTTAAATATGATACCCTTATTCATAAACTTGTTAAATTATGCTTTTAACAAAATCATCACCCATTACTCTGATTCCAGACCACCCTTTAAGTGAAAGTGTCATCCACATATTTGTTTTTGGCATTGACCCAGATGAGCATCGTTAAAACGTCAACGTACGTGCACTGAATATTTCAGTCCGGAAATAAATCGGAGAATTCGGTTTGCTGAACCTAAACATTGGTCGCCTTTCATCTTCGAATTTTCAGATTTGTATGCCCCGAACGATTTTCAAAAAAAAAAAATAAAAAAAAATACACAATTATTTGACCTTCATATTTTTTTTTTAAGTCCGCTGCTTTCAGACAAACATAATTTTTCTGTTTTTTCTTTTGCTTTTTTTCCAGACAGTCAAAAAACTCCCTACTTCAAATAACGTCATTAAAATGTCAAATAAAAGCAAGGGTTTTTGCATGGCTGTAATCCCTCATAAAATCAAAGCAAAAAAAAAAAAAACTACTTAAAAGTCTTGATGAATAAAGCAGAGCCAGAGAGAAAAAAAATTTTGGTTAAATTTAGGCGGTTAGTCAGACAAAATTGGTAAAGCTATCCGAAAATGAAAAGCACATTTTTAATGCGAGCAAAATTGAAAACATTACGGCATATTTATAGAGTTTCTTATAAAATTGCTGTACATTTTTCTGCGACGACAAAGCTGAATAAATTTCTTAAAATAGTGTCATGAATACCATTTACGGTTATTAAATTCTGCCCCTAAAAACATTTAAGTGATTCAATCTCATTAGTCAAAATTTCCAGGTAATTTTCATTTTTACCACATCTTTTTTCCTTATCGTTTTGTATCTTTTCCAAATCTGTAGAGTTTACCCGTGAAGATAATAACGAAACGCGTAAACTGAAACGCGTCGGCCGTAAAAAACCTACAAAACTGCTAATTCTAGACCTTGGTTGTTGTCGTTATTAAAAGTGGTCATGTCCAATTGAAGTCAGAAATTTAATTGAACAGCCCCAGAGTTCTTTCATTGGACAGACAATTCTTCTTCTTGTATAAATAATTATTGCGAAGGTTGTTTACAATTCTGTCTAAATTCAGTTCTGAATTAACTTTTATTGGTCGTAACCTATTTTATGCTTTGTTCATAAATAGTCCGAGAGCTAGGACAGGTTTTATTTACCCTTGAATCCCAAAAGCGCCGTTGTGAAATTTGGAAAGCCTATCCCCTATGTAATCAAAATATAGCAGTCTTATCAGTAAAAATCAGTGGTAGGGGTATGATATATGACGTCATCAATATGGCCACCTTACCATATTTACATTCATCGCCTTCACTACTGTATGCTTTCCTGTGTCTGAGTTAGGAAGAGAAATAGTATTCACCAGCACCTAACCCTTAAATTTAACCCATTTGCTCTGAATACCCTAAAGTGAAAAATGATGAAGACAGGAAATCAAGAAGAGGATGCATACAATAATGACAGCGATGACAGTAATGAAAGCGATGATTGAAGAGAAGGAGGACAACCAAAAATATGGTTCCGGACTATTTGTGCATAATCTTAAGCTTCATAATTGAAAACATTAATTAACAATGATCAATGCAATCTCAAGTTCTTCAATAAATAAATTCATTATACCCATTTGCCGTTGTGATATGCCAATTTTTTTCAGTGGGATTGGGTGGAATGCATCGTATAAATATCAATTTCTGAAGTTCGACATTAAAAAAAAACGGCAAAAGCGAATATGTTACGCAGAAATGTGTCATAACGGACGTTCCTTGGCGTTACATTGTCTTCAATTCAAAAAAAAAAAAGTAATACTCCACGATTAACCAGCAAGAAGTTACAGCCGTTTTAATGCCTGAATGTAAATATGGCATGGCGGCCATATTGATGAGATCATATATCAATCCCTACCATTGATTTTTACTAACACTGATCGGCCTCGGTGCTCAGTGGTTGCGTGATCGCCTCTGATGCCCGAGGACGACGAGGATTTTTACAGGGGAAAACTCCTGAGATCACGCACTTCCTTCGGAAGGGAAGTAAAGCCGTTGGTCCCGTGTAGTTGTTTGCCGGCTGCACGTTAAAGAACCCTTGCGAGGCAAAATTTGCGGCTCCTATAACGCCGTCCCGAAATGACCATGGCAGTTGAAAAGGACGTTAATACCAAACAAACCAACCAACCAACCAACCAACCAACCGACCAACTAACACTGCCATATTTTGATTATAGAGGGGAAAGTTTTCCAAATTTCACAACGGCGCTTTTGGGATTCAAGGGTAAATAAACCTGTCCTAGCTCTCGGCCTATAAAGGTATCCGATTCTTCGAGCTGAAGACGCTTTCCATAGTTTTTAAGTCTATCGACAGTGTTTTAGCAACATTTCCTAGAGAGAAGGCCTACGCACAGAAACGTCATACATTGTGCCATCACCATAAAAAGTCATTGTTAATCGTATTTCTACCAATAATAAGCACTAAATTATGAGTTTTTATGATGATGTAACAATGTAAGACCTTCTTTCTAGGAGGTGTTGGTTTTAATTTTTCATTTAAACAATCGGAATGCGTAACAATCCATCCATATACGAAGAGTTACGAACTAGAACTATGAACACAGCCTTATAACCCCGTCCGCACTACAAATTTAAGCTAGCCTAAACAATAGTGCGAACAAACCAGGCTAGAAGGCCGTGCGTAGAATTCGGTTAATGAAAGGCGAAGTTTGTGGATAAATTCGGCATAGCTATAAAATTAAGCCGGACGTTTTAAGACTTTATATGTTAGATGATACGTATAATAATCTGAAACAAATTCTTAATTCGAAATTTATCAAATATGACAATTTTTAATTCAAATTATATCAAATTGGAATTTAAATTTAAAATTTTCAATTATACAAATACATTCTAACAAATATTTCACTTTACATTTTACTTTGACATACCAAGATCTTTAACCTAAACGATTTCCACTGTATTAAAAATTACAATATGAAATTCAGAAGTTTTTTCTTACTCATCCGTAAAGAGACTATTGCTTTTAATTTAAATTGCTTTTGACTTTTCGTTCCCGTACTGTCAACTAGAGTCGACACACTAATAGCATTCACATTGAAATGAGTCACCCGTAAAGTTCTTTATATTCATTAGACAGAGTTAAAGAAATTACGATTCTTATGGAGTTGTAACAACCGTCAAGAGTTTAATATAATTTCAATTCAATGCAAAAGGATAGTCCCTAAGATAAAGTTTATATAAAAAGGAAAATACTATTTTCTTAATTACTATAACAGACAAAGCTGAAGCATGATCATAACAGGTAGATTTCATCTCTATGAAAACTGAGTAAAAAGAGAACAGGGGCAGAAAATCATAAAACATGAACATATTGGAACAAAGCCGAGACAGAAAACATAAAACATGAGCACATGGGGATAATCTAAGTAATGATCTGCAGGGACCATATGGAGTTTAGTGGGCGTCTGATCACGGCTGGAGGAGTATAAAATTTATGTTTTCTTGAAAGGAAAACACAAAATACTCGAGAATTTTAATAAGGACGAGTGTTATTAAAAAGTATTTTTAACTTTCTCTATCGTAGTTAATTTTTTCCATATACATAATCACTTAGAATGGTATTCTTTTATGTACGTATTTTGTACGTTTATATATTAACTAATGTTCTTAGTAAATAATAATAAGAACAATAATTTATTGTAAACTGTAACACATGCAAGGATATATCATTTAGATACTTTAAATACAAAAAAAATAACGGAATCATGAAAAAAAAAAACTTACATGTTAACTTAATTCGACAACAAAAAGTTTTGGATGGAAATTTGTAGACAAATGAATGACTAAGTTATTATTAACGTAAACTGTTTTGGCGCCTTTTTAAATTGAATTAATTGAAAAACTTTATAAGATCTGGTAATGCTATCATGCCAGTGAACTGAAGTACTTTAATCACATGAATTTTAAAGTTGTATTAAAATTCTAAACTGACCAGCGGAAACGATTTGGGTAGCTGTGGACGAGAACAGTGGTGACATGGCTTGCTTTGTGAATATAAAATCCGGTGATCAGCGATTGTAGGCGAAGAGTGCCAACTGAAATAAAGGAAAGTTGAATGACGTCAATGTGGTTACTCTCAAGAAAACGCTACAGACATGAATATGGTGTAAGTCAAATGGTATAACATTTAGAGAACTCAGAACGAGTAGAGAGATCATCAGAACTCTGTAAAACATTGTACTTTAAAAATCTTTAATAAATAACCACTTAGATTCTTATGTTAATTTGCAATCAATCACAAATAATAAAGGGACAAAGACGACACCAATAATTTTGATCTTTATTTCGTCAAAGCTTTGTTAGTTTCTTATTATCGCATAGTGAATAATTAGCCACTTTAAGTTCTTCGTAAATGAAGGAGGTCAGAGAAGTAGGCATCTGAGATTAAGTTGCATCGAGCAAACTTTTTTGTTGACTTAACATGAACTTACATGAAATTTCTTTGGATATTTATTATTATAATTTGTCTTGTACACGTAAAAGAAAATAAAGTGTATATTAGATAAAATGCCTCCAACTACAAAAGGTAGAAACTTTTTTTTTTTTTTTTTTTTAACTATTCTAGTCGATATTCGAGATATTCATGACGTTCGCAAGGGTTGGAAGACAGATCGTTTCAGCAGGATAAGTTTGAAAATGTCGAAAAAGAAAAATTTGAAACCGAAACCTACAAGGCTTTCAGAAGAACATTTCTGTTTTTCAATCATCTACGGTCCCGAACATAAAACCTTAGACTTTGTCTGCCCCGATGAGAACGTTTGCAACGCTTGGGTCCGGGGTTTGTCTCATGTGATCGCTCTTCAGCGAAGCGACGAACGCGGTGATACTTTCGTCGGATATCCTTTATTTCGCCATTAAATTTATCTTCAGCACAAATTAAGAAATTAAAATTTATTATAGAACTTCTTCACTTTAATTGAATACTTTGCATAATAATTTTTAATTGATAAAAAAAATTAAGAGATGAACTGCACATACTAATTGTAGCTACGGCTAAATTAAAATAGATCCCATGTTAGATAAGCTATACTCCTTTAGTCATTTTTCGTTTCAAATCTTTGAATACTATAAAAACGCTGGAGCTTTTTCTTGACTTATTCCCAATTGGTTGAAGAAGCAATTCCGAAATGCAGACATGGATAAATCAGGAGCACTGAATTTCGATGAGTGTTTGGCTCTAATCAATCAACTGAACATCGACATGAGTAGAGAACATGCCAAAACAATATTTGACGTAAGTTTCCAATTATTTTTTATACCTTCTTTTAATTATAAGTTTCTTGCTCTCAATCTAATTAAAATAGTAACGGTATACGAATAATTTGTTATTTTTTTCAAAACTACACCTTTTGACAAAAAAGTTTAATGAAGCTTTGCAATCTCGGAATTTCTCATAATATCAAAACCAAAGGACCCTTTATTGCAATAAATTGTATTATAAAGCTTACAGTGAAGTTTTTTGAATTTTTTATATTGAACTGATTAAAAACACAATAGTTTCAAGCCATATGATACGCTGCTGTTTGTAAAAATTGCAACGTCAAGAAAGATGTGAACTATTTAAATGAAGTTTATATCGCAGATTTCATACAAGAAATAAGAGATTATATCTTACAGATATATACAATGGTTTTTAGGCATCAACCACAATGTACCTTGTGAATTCACCACAAGCGTTTATATACGG
Organism: Rhysida immarginata; assembly: GCA_023313115.1. Classification (NCBI taxonomy): domain Eukaryota; kingdom Metazoa; phylum Arthropoda; class Chilopoda; order Scolopendromorpha; family Scolopendridae; genus Rhysida; species Rhysida immarginata. The sequence continues at coordinate 2,926,087 of JAHWFO010031644.1, forward strand.
CACAGTAGTGAAAGAACTGTGCAAAATTTTCGTTTGGGATTATCCTGTTAGGCTGCGCCCAGTCTGGTGACTTGTGGACAAGGCCCGATTAAGACCCATAGAGGCACTGAGCAATTAAAAGCTTATCGTTAAATTTCTCCATATATATGTAATTCAAAACAATAATAAAGTGTTATTTTTCAAAATGAAACAAAACTTACATTAAGATGGAAAATAATGTCTTGTTTTTAAATGTCAGGACGTTTTAAAAATGAAATTATTTAAAAATTTCAGTCATTATTTATTAAAACAAAATAGGTAACGGTAAGAAAAGATAAAACCAATGAAAAACTAATTAAAGTTAATTTAAATTAAATTCGTCATTTAATTGAAGCAGAAATTCTGTGATGCCCCCTTCCCATGATGCCCTAAGCAATTGCTTATTTTGCTTAATGGTTAATCCATACTACTTGTCGTGGAGTCTGAAGGGCCAGTTGCCATCGACCATGTTCCATCGGTTTGTGTGCAAACTAGCGGAAGACCATTACTTGTTCGGCAAGAAGAAATTCTGGACAGTTCATTCCTCATAAGGGCTAACATTGACCAATGAAAAGGAGGCATCGGAAACGAATTCTGCCCCGTGATAGTGTTACGCTAACAGTGGAAAAAGCTGTCCATTCTATAAATGACACACGGGTAAATTCAGAGGGCGCTATTCGGCAAATGCTCTGCAATTGTGAATATTTGCATTTCCAACTTTGATGTGATGATTTTGCTATTTATGAAACCCTGCTATATTCGATTTGCCATTCATCATGTTGCAGTCGTAACAAAATATAATATATGAAACCAATCATTTTGCCCATTAAGTCATCATTAAACTAGGAGCTCGTAGCTCATAAGAATTACTTATGGCGTGGAAAATGCATGATGTGAAAAAACAGTGTGCTATATATCAAAAACAAGGAAAGTGTATACAGTAAAGCATTTCTAATATTTTCTGTTGCAATTCTAGGATAATTATTCCAGAATTTTGCACAAATATTATTAAACAACGAATCCTTTATAAAATTCTGATTGCCAGCAACAATTTTTTTTTCTCAGTTTTTTTCGCACATTAGATAGTCTGAACATTATAAGGTCCGTTTTAAAGTGCTAAGTGCAACCTTTTTTTAAACTTCTTCACTTAAATATTTCTTTAATATCTATACAGAAAGCCAACACGAATCAACTCCAAAGAAATGATGAAGATGTCATTGACGAAGAGGAATTCGTCGTGTTTTACAAACTTCTTGTATCAAGGCCAGAAAGAGAAAAACTTTTCAATCGGTGAGGATAAAAGTTTCTAAATTACTTTTATGAATAGCTTTGGGAATTGCAAATTATGTAAATTAACAATGGTAAATTTTATTTTTTGACTCAGAGTTTAAGTTTAGAATTTGTAGTACTTTGTGAAGATAATTTACTTGAAGCGGCAGGAATAAAGAGTTACAAGTATAATAGCTTAACTATAGTCCGAAACAATTTTTTGCGCATTTATTCTCACTTTTAAATCAACTGTTATATGAAATCGATTCAATAAATTTAAGTAAATAAAACCTTCTCCAATCAATTTTCAAATGTTGTTAAATTATTTTTGAATTAATCTATTTTTCGATACGTTCGTATTTTATGCGAAATTGTAATAATTCAACATTCAAAAAGGGTTTTTTTTTTTTTATTTTACGTTATTCATCGAGATAAAATATATTGCCTCTTTGACCATATTTTTTAATAAATTTTTACTTTATGGCAAAATTTTAAATAATTTTAAATAATTTCTTGAAAATCCAAGAAAATAATTTAACATTTCATGGACCAAATTACTGTAATCACATCAGCTGTTATCGTAATCATATTGGAAAACACTTTTCCGATTATTGATGATTACTGTGATGTCGATTTCGACACTCACTGTCATGGTAACTTACCTTTTTTTTTGTTCTATAGAAATATCATTCAGGCATTCATTAAATGATGATGCTAATTAAAGCACTTATTAAGCATCTGAAAATCAATAAGTTTGGGACTGAATTTAGTTGTGGTTAAACGTAAGGAGAAGGCAGAAGTAGATTAAAATGATAAAACATGTCGTTTTAATTTTTAAAATATTAGAAATAATATTGAGAATTTAAAAACTATGAAAGTAGATCACCTCTTAAGCGCAAACACTGATGGTATAACAGTACAAAGATGGCGAAAGAAATGAGAGTAATGCTGGCGAGGAAGAACAAAATCGACGCTATGGTAAGGATAAAATTATTTTGACTATATGAAAAAAAAAACAACTATACGTCGTCAGTCCATCGTCATCTTGAGAATATAAAATTAACATAAGACTCGTTTGCAAAGGCCTTTCCGAAAGAACTGAAAGATATCAAACAAGTTAGTCAGTTCGTTTCCGGAAAAATCTATAAAGGCAAAAGAAAATTATCATGGGGATTGGAGAATCGTTTTACATTGGAATCAAATTGTTTGTATAAATGAAAAATATGTACTTTAATAAGTGGTTTTATTTTCAGACACAGTGCAGGTGCCAGTCTTTGGGGAGCTACACAACTACTTAATTTCCTTGAACAAGACCAGAAGGTAAATTAAATATCTTATATTGTATAGACAACTTAAATGGCTATTTAATGGAATAATATTATCATGAAGTTTGAATATTATCAACATATTTTCATAAATAATCCCCCCCCCCCTTTGACTTCAGTTCTCTTAAGATCAGTGGCGGCTCGTAACTAAAATTTCTGGGGGTGCTGCGTCAGAAAATTGTAATTTTTTCACTAACTAGGAAATAGCTACTAACATTAAGCTTAAGGATCATATAATATAAATGTATAAGAATAGTATTAAAGAAAAAAAAACAAACATCTATTTCGAAAGTGAAACTGGGGGTGCCGGAGTGCCTATGGACAAAGCCGCCACTGCATAAGATCATACTGGATCATGTCAATTCGTTAAGAAAATTTTTTGTACAGCTTCGAACGCAATATTCGCTATTTTATTCTCCCTTGTTTATAATTCTATCATCATTAGAGTCACGTTTGAGCTACAATTGCAATAGATGTATGATAAAAGGCTGAAACTGAATTTCTGAATTAGTTTTAAGCAAAACCCCATGTTTTATACGATGCCTAAGTTTATATGTACTTAATTCAATAAACATATACAGTGATACCTCGCATAACGAACGCTTCGAACAACGAACAATCCGCATAACGAACGCGGGTTTAGGGCGAAAATCGATTCGCGTAACGAACCAAGCCCCACATAACGAACCGAGCACGTGCACTAACAGGTGTTCGTTTTGTTGTGGTCACATGCGCTCACACCTTCCAAAATCAAGGGGGATGAAAGCACAAATAAATCTATAGTCAGAATGAGATGAAAATCTATAGGGAGTGCAAGTGACTACGTCATAGCTGACGTCATTTGCGCGATGAAGGGGCCGAGAGCCTAGGAAATGAGATCACTGGTTCCAAACATGGAACCACGCGATTTACGTACTACTAACGTTGAAATGGGCGGCCAGTAAAAATGACATCTCTTAAAGAATTTGTGTAATTTATATTACTATTTAGACATTTAATACAGTTATATAATTTATAAATTAATATTAGAAGGCTTTTCATAATCACTTAATGAAAAAATGCCATCGTTCGCGGATCTTTCTTTCTTTTGGAAAACGATAGATGTGTAAATCGCTATTTTGGCTCCTTCTTGAGCAGTGAGGAACTCAACAATTTTACATCTTAGTGTTATAAACACTGGGTTTATACAAAGCGATTTTATTCCATCTCTACATTGGAACCAATGTTAAACCCCGAAGCGAGAAGGCTTGTTTGGAACCAATTTGAGTCACGTGACTGAAGAGTATTCAGGATTGACGTTACACTTGCACTCCCTATAGTGCAAATAAAAACAGGCTTAAAAGAGATTGGTAACATTGGATTAGGTGAGTGGTTTTTTTTTCTTTTTAAGGAGTTTATCGCCATTTTTTTTTGTCTCCGGAACGAATTAAACTATGTAAAAGAGTCTCGCATAACGAACTTCGCCTAGTAACGAATTAGGTTCGTTATGTGAGGCACCACTGTATATGTATAATTAAAAGTGTTAAAAAAAAACGCATCTCGATTTCAGATGTTATGTTGACAGTCAATATTTTAACTTTTCTCTTACGTTACATAAAATTTTAATTGTTAATAATTTCCTAAAATATTTATTTTAAAAAGCCAATACATGATTATGGCTCAACATAGTGTCTCTTGACGGTAAAACACTAATCCACATCCTTCCAGGGTTTGAATTCTGCGATAAAATTTCTTTCTTCTACAAGAATTCCAGATTTACAAAGATGCTTAATTGCGAAGAAGACTCTCTTAAATGATGAAATTCTGAAGAAGATGGCTTAGTCATATTCGACGTGAAACGTGAAACAGTTGTGATGACAAACCGAAAGTAACTGGAGTCGCAAATAACTATAAGAATATTTTGTTACAGAAATACGAAAGCTGGAAGAAAATTGGAATAGATGTCTTATCACTTATGCAACTAAATTTCTTCATCATTTAAATTTTACCTTTCAGATTTCCAATCTTACAGTAGACGATGCTATGGACATTATCGAAGTGTACGAACCAACTGAAGCTAGAGCGGAAGGATTTCTGAGCTTCGACGGTATTTAGAAAATTACTAAGCCTTTATACTTCTTATAAAAAAAATTACTTGCATATTACAATTTCATAATGCTCGCGAATTCATTATTTTTACCTAATGAGATCTATCGCACAAGCTATTATTATAACGTATTATGAGGGATGGGTAACAATCATTAAAAAATTAATAATTAAAGTGTTCTTGCTACTATGCTTATAATAGTTGGCCTTCAGGTTTCAGAAGGTTGATTCTATCGGATGTGATGGATCTTTTTAATTTTGCACATCGAACCGTTTATCAAGATATGACGCACCCTCTCAGCCACTATTTCATTGCTTCATCGCACAACACGTAAGCATGAAAACATAATTAAAACTACTACAGTGAATAATCTTCATTAATGTTCCTTCTTATTGTGTTTCTTAGATACTTGATGGCTGATCAGATTGCAGGTGAAAGCAGTGTGGAAGGATACATCCGTGCACTTAAAACCGGTTGCCGTTGCGTCGAATGTAAACAGTCCATTCTTATTTTATCATGATTTTGAATGTGATATAAATAAAGTTTTCAAAATTTCCTTAGACTACATTATAGGGGTTTTAATGTCAGTGAGCTTCGAAAGTAATGTTTGTTATTTTTTATGTCGTATAATACTGCAGATAGAAAAATGAAATTAATATACGATTCGGATTTTTGTCTATTTTCCATTCATTTTCCATAAAGCCCCTCTTATATACTTTCTACAAGTCTCTGCATTCTTTCGATTAAAAATCGCCCTTGGTTTGTCACTTCTTGATAGCACCTTCCAAAACCACCCTTCAGAGGATCAAACTGATGAAGTCTCATACAGCTACTTCAGTGCTATATGGTTCTGGATAAGACCTTCCATGAATTTCAATGGGGTTCAATGTGCTCTCCATTCAGAGAATCAGACGATATAGCGCTGCTTCAAGGCATGTGGATGTGTCACCAGACATTTTGATGCGCTTTCCAACAGGAACATTTGACGCAGACTGCAGCGGATGGGTGGGAAAAACAGATATTTACACAACCCAACTAGAATTCAACCATAAGAATAAACTATCATACTGAGGAGATAAATAATTGGAGTTTCGAAAGTGCCACTTGTATTATTAAAATGAACATATTTGCACTTAGAAACAACTTAAGATGAGTTGACGACGACAAACAAAAAAACTGTTCCAGAGATTGTATTGATCCAATGATCGATATTAAAATTGTTCAAAAAAACGTCCTTTCCTTTATTTTTGAAAACTTTATTGTAACTACTTTCATTATTTATTTAATATGGGTTTTCTTTAAAGGGGTATTTATTATTTAGATAATGTCTCTTTTCTTCGTATTATATTTGCAATAAGATAACAGGCAAAGCCTTTCTATTAATGATCAATTGTTACAAAACACATAAATTGTTTTTCAGTGGATCTTTGGGATGGTCCTGACGACGAACCAATTATCTATCATGGTTATACACTAACATCTAAAATTCTTCTCAAAGACGTCTTACAATATGCTATCAAACCTTATTCTTTTGCCACATCTGAGTGAGTTCTGCTTTCTTTCTAAGCTAATCATTCTTCACTAACATTTCATTCCTTGCGTGTTTTAACAAATTTTCTTTACTACTATACAGGGTGTATCTGAACGGTCTGTACAAACTTACAGCATGGGACATATGGGACTTAACGATTGTATCTTCAGAAGGAAGCGTTTGTGACCTTATGTTCATGGGACATATATTGCTTCTCTGACTACAAGGAACTCATGTTGTAAGTTTGTACAGACCGCTCAGATACGTACTGCATTACCTAAAATTCAAAACTTTATATCTCACTTGATCTAGATTATTTCTCTGCTAACATGTTTCCTCTCTATGATAAATAAAACAATCATGTCCTCTAAATTATTTCGATGCTTGTAAAATTATAATATGTTATCCATAGAGATAATTTCTTTTTCATTAAATTCAATCTATCGATTTTTTTAAAGCTATCCAGTTATATTATCATTAGAAAATCATCTCAGTGTTAAGCAACAGGATGTTCTCGCCAAACATTTTAAAAACATTTTGGGAGGTGAGTGTAATACAAGTTTAATGAGTTTACTAATAGAGATTTATCACTTAGTGACATGTACTGTTTGATTTATTTAATCACCGGATGCAAAATAGATTCCAAAGTCGTATGTGACCATAGAGTCAACTTAAAGATTGGTTATATATTCTTTCAGATATGTTATATACTAAACCAGTGTCATCAAATATGACCAGCTTGCCATCACCTGCAGACTTGAAAGGAAAAGTAATTATCAAGGTAAAAACTAATAAAAAAAATTTTAATTTGCTACTTAAAATTCTTCAGTTGGAGTTTTTAATTAAATATAAGGGAGGGGGGGGGGGATTATTTAACTACTTAAGCTTGTTACGCCAAAACCGACTTTTCTCCGTTTTTTGGGTGTTTTGGAACTTTGTCCGACTTTTCACCGACTTTTGGATTTCCAACAGAGTTGGAATTTTCTCCGTTTTTCCAAAAAACGCACCAATCAGGTGAGCTCTGAGAGCGCTATGCATTGTGGGCGTCGTCGAAGCCAGAAGTCAGATCAAAGCCGCCATTACAAATAATAAATTGCAGCGAGAATTCATGTGATGGTTATGGTGTGATAATGCAGCTAATAGTATATGTCGTCTCCTTCTGATTAATAGAATAACGGCGAGTTTGCGCGCGGATTCCATGCTGAGTTGACCTCGTCGAGGAGCCATGTTGATTTAACTCAAGTCTCACAGTCAGCCCCGTATACGTCATGCTCGATTCCACCAATCACATAAGAGTTCGCGTCGTCGACTTGTAAAAAAACGGATAATGTAAAACGGTTCGGAAAAAGCTACGTTTTTTTTTCAAAACTTCCAAAAAAGTTCTGCGATCCAGAAAAACGGACAAAGTTTCAAAACGTAGAAAAGTCGGTTTTTGTTCACCAAGCTTTAGAAAATTTTATCAGTAGATTAATAATGTTACTTTTACGTGTACGTTAGAGCAGCAGTTATATTTAGTCATTATTATTTCATTGTTTCATTTATTAGGGCAAAAAATTACCAGATAAAAAGGATTCCCATAATAAAGAATCCCATAATAAGGAATCCCATAATAAAGATTCTCCGAACAAAGATTCTCAAAATAAAGATCCTCAAAATAAAGATACTGAAGAACATTCTGATGAAGAAGACATCACAATTGAAAAAGATGGCAAGAAAGAGAAGGTATCCAATATAAAAACTTTGTTTTAAATTTTATTTTAAATTTTAACAATAATTATGAATTATTGCTAAAATAGAAATATCATTATATTTATTCGTAATCCAAAATAATAAAATTCCGTTTCAATTTGAATTTAAAATTAGATTAATTACACGGGTAAAATAAGTGAAAAAAAATATGAATGAAAAGTAATGTCTGTCTAGTTTATTATAGCACATTTAGCATACACTGCTCGACAAAAAATATTTGTACTATCCACAGGAGTGAACCCAAGGAGCAAAAAATTATCAGAGACCATTAGTTGGCCAAAACGTTATGTGATGTCCAAGATAATACAGCAGTTAAAAAAGCCAAAAAGCAAAATTACAGCTGTAAGTATTGGAATAATACCACGTTGTGTGAGCACCTGAATCACGAGACGTGACATAATTATGGCGGCCCATGTTCGCCTTTCACGATGTTAGTTTCAAACGCGAGTGGTTTCCATACATCATCTGTCTGCACACGCCTATCCGTTTGCTTGCCTATATCCCAACTCCTTCTGGGTGGGGCTATTTTAATGTCGAGCACTGTAATTTGCTCACAAAAATAATTAGTAACTTTTCAAAGCACATCTTTTCTTCAGAAACATTTTTACCCATCGATAAATAACAATAAATCCATCGTCAAAATTAAAACACTATCACTAAAACCTGCAAGGCCTTTTCAGTTACCAGTAATTTTAAAATACCTCGTAAAGATAAGCAAATTATCCAAAAGCGAAGCACTCTACAAAGCAATTTAAGCATTTATTTTTCATTATATATTTTCTTTAAAAATATTTAACAGAAATATTAAAATTCAATACCCGTTTCGGATAAATTTTCAGTTTCGTTTATTTCTTGGGTTGGATTAACTCATTTCATTAGCGTAGTGTTAAATAAACTGACTGGAACGCAAAGTTTCCTTAAAAGTTACGGCTAAAGCGACAGAGCCAAGAATAACAAGTTGTTTTACAGTTTCCAAATAGCCGCTCAGACCAAGAAGATGCATGTGTCTCAAAAGTGATTTTAAAAAAGAAGTTATAAACGAGCAAAATAGTTTATTAAGGGAAGGAGGAAAGGACAACAGTATCATATATCATTTAACTTTTGTGTCGTTATCCCTTTACCTTGGCTCGAAATGCTTGCTTTCCCTACTCTAAAAATATAACGAAGTAAAAATAGCAATAATTAAATAGACTATCAAGAAATCTCAGTAACAAATTGAAATAAATCTAGAAGAATGTGAAACTCTAGTATGTGTAGCATATTTCAGACAATGCCTTTCATCTCGTGTGTGCTTACAGTATTTCGGATATTAATATTCAAGAATAGGTTGGATTAAAAAAATTGGAAAAGAGTGTTTTAAACATATTACACATTCTTTTAAAAAATAAGTATAGAATACAGTCATTATGAAAAAAGCAGCATTTAAAACTTGTAATTTTTCCTAACAAGTATTAAAAAAGCATTTTATTCTCTACCTTTTGAAAAATGGTTCGTTCGAAGAGGTAGCTGTTGCTTCCTGCGTCAGCATGTAAACAAAATCAGTTGTTTGCAATGATTTCCTTAGATAAATGTTTTGTTATAATTCTTAATATTACATTACTCAATGTAGCGTTTACCAGCGGATCCGTCAATGTTTATCTGTAGTGACGGACGCACATAAAACTTTTTTTTCCAACTCCACAAATTAGACAGCTTTATTCGTTCGCCTTGTTTATTTATTCTAAGCGTCACTAGTGCCCTCTAGAGATATTAATTAATGTTGTTAGTTCTTCTTAGGTTACTACAAAATTACTTATACACTATCTACTCAAAAGTAATTGGACACTTTCGATTTTGGACGTTTTGTCGAATATCTAGAAATATACTTGACGAATTATTATGAAATTTCAGGGGTGTAAAGAGCATGTTACACGTCAAATATTTCAGCGAAGGTTTTGTCCCGAAGGCAAATAGTGGACCAGCAATAAACTGAATAAAAAAAATAGTGTTTTGGATCACCTTTTAAAAAATGCTTGAAATGCGTTGTCGCTGTAGCATGTGATTATGAGGCTTCTTTTACTTATCTGTGTCCATTTGTATGAGAATAGCACGTATATTCATGGAGATATAAAGGTTTCTTTAAAAAATAAAATCGAAATTTGTCAGAGTCTGGACCATGGGATGGACCTGGTCACGTAAGATGTCACAGTATCGGTCAGCAGTAATTTGGCCACTGAGGGTAGTAATTGGACCAACTGAATAATAAGAAATGCTCCCTCAAACCATTACAGATCCGCCACCGTGTTTTGCTGTAGGAATGAGACGAAACAGCCTGTACAATAAGCTTCTTTGGGGCTTCTCCAAATGCAAATTCGCCCCGACGTCGGAAATAATGTGAAGGGTGATTCATCCGACCATATCACTCTTTTCCAGTCATCGTATGTCCAGGCTTTATGGTCTTTACACCACCTGACACGGGCTTTAGAATTGGTCTCTGAGACGAAAGATTTTTAATTGCAGCTCTTCCATGAATATCGCATTTGTGAAGTTCTCAGCGAACTGTAATCGGTTTGGTTTGGTTTGTTTGGTATTAACGTCCTTTTCAACTGCCATGGTCATTTCAGGACGGCGTTATAGGGGCCGCAGATTTTGCCTCGCAAGGGTTCTTTAACGTGCAGCCGGCAAACGACTCCACGGGACCAACGGCTTTACTTCCCTTCCGAAGGAAGTGCGTGATCTCAGGATTTTCCCCCTGAAAAAATCCTCGTCGTTCTCGGCCGGGTTCAAACCCGCGTCCTCGGGCATCAGAGGCGATCACACAACCACTGAGCCACCGAGGCCGATGAACTGTAATCGGGTGTTCAAGATGGGTATTCAGTCATTTTTGTTGCAGTAGATTTTGGCTGTTTCGACACAATCTTTGTTAGTGCTCGACGGTCCGTATCATTCAGTATTCCTTTCCGCCCACTGTTCTTTTTCGGCGATGACTGCGTTTTTGGTACGCACTCATAACATTGGAGACTGCGCAAGCACCTACTAAACGGGCACCAACGATCTGCCCCCTTTCAAAGTCTGTGAGGTCACATGTTTCAGAAAGCACTTGTTGCAAATTACAAATGAACACTACTTGTAATATACTGAAATGTAGCACAGGAGAGGTAGAGAACTGATTTTAATACGTGAGACATGCAAATTTCTATGAGCTTTCTCAAACGTCACGATTATTTGGACGATCCTATTTTGAGCGGGTGTTCACATTATTTTGTCCAACCCCTGTACACTCCTGATTAATTCTAAATCTTTACTCAATCCGCGCCTTTTCCTCTAATTGATAACAACCATTCTTAAAAGCCAGACATATTCTTTCAATATAACAAGACTATAAAACTCTTTGTGCAGGTCAAGTTATCCCCAGAACTTTCCAAATTGGTCAATATTTGTACAGCTGTAAGATTCAAAGACTTTGAAACCAGTGCCAAAGAAGGTAAATCATTGATTCTTGAATGTTTGTATGATTATTTTAATCTGTCAGCATTTTCTGAAATCTTATAAGAATTATGCAAGTATGCAGCGTGTACCGTAATAAATGTTATAATATATGGAGGGTAATATTGTAGGGATACGATAACAGCTTTCCGAAATATAATTTCGTTATGAAGATACTAAAACGTGAAAGCTTTATGACGTTACTCTCTGGCCTTTGCATGCTCCTGATTTTTCATAGGTGAACTTTCCCTTTGCAATTACATTAAAAGCATCACGTTCTACAAGAAAGAACAAGTGGACGTGAAAGTGGAACTTTGGTCAAGACTACAACTCGCATGTGATACTATCTGAAAAACTCCAAAGAAATTTTGAGAGGCCATCATTCCTTGATACAACGAATCAGTGCTTCCATCGCAATTGATAGTCGCTCTTTGAGCAGCTGTTGTTAACGCTAATTAAATGTAACTCAATAATCAATAATAATAATCAAAACTTAATTTCAAATTTATTTAAAGATTTTTTTATGCAAATAAATCTAATTGCTAACTAATAATGTAACTGCATTCGTTCCTTTCTTTTTAACTACGCCTTAAAATGATATCGGGATAAATTAGACAACAATTAAGCTATTATTATGTCGTTAGCATGTGAATTCTAACCAAATTCTTGAAGATTTTATAGCCAAAGCGAAATAACCACAGTATCGTCATGAAACTTTTAATTTTAATATCTCGTAATGAAGTTACAGTGCTGGACAGAATTATAAACTCACATGAATTTTGAACCAAACTTTACTAAAAACAAAAATATCTACATCAGCTTTTTACATATCATTTTTCAAACATAAATTTACCACTTTGCTGATTGTCATTCGTATATTTTGAAAATTTTATGAACAACGACAATAAACTCATAATTTCACTTGGAAAAAATTATAAACTCACCCTTAAAAATGTGTTCGCTCGTCTATTTGCAATCACTTATTGTAAGAAAGTGTCTGCTGCAGATTTATACCGTGTAAAACAATGCCACTAGAAACAGAGCTTGGTGAGACAGAGATTAGGATAGAATGGATGTTTCATGCATGTGGAATGTCCCAAAGGAAAATTGCAGCTCATCTTTACCGATCCCAGTGTGCTGTCAGAAGTGTATTACAACGGGGAGTTGATGGAAAAGCGAAGAAACGAACAGGAAGGAAAAAATCTTAAACTCTCGAGATAAATCTCATATTCGACGACTGGCGACTGAAAGCAATCTTTCTGCTGGACGCATTGTAGATGTAGTTTCACTTGACTGCTCTCGGCGCACTGTTGCACAGGTTCTGCAAGAATCTCCAAACATTGCCTAAAAAATTCTACCAAAACCACCTCTAAACCAAGCTCACAAAAATGCAAGATTGGAGTTTTGTAGAGAAAAAATGTCATGGACTCACGAGTGGTACACAGTGGTGTTCTCTGATGAAAAGAAATTCAACCTTGATGGTCCCGATGGATGGGACTATTATTGGCATAACATCAGACAAGATGAACAGCTTAAACTGAGTCGTCAAATGGGAGGTGCCACCGTAATGGTTTGGGGGGCGTTTTCTGATCAGGGTAAAAGTGATATGGTAGTGATCAATGGACGCATGGACTCTGCGAGATACAAAGTGCTGCTAGAAAGTCAACTTTCAAGTTATGGTGAAATTCTTGGTGGAGATAACTGGTCTTTCCAGCAAGATAATGCTCCATGCCATCACTCCAACCTTATGAAAAGATGGTTTCAAGAGCAGCAGATAAATGTTTTACGTTGGTCGTCACGGTCCCCAGACCTCAACCCAATTGAAATGTACGGGGACAACTAGGACGTCATGTTTATAAAGATCATCGGCAATTCCAAACTACTCAAGAGCTCACCACTGCCATCATGGAAGGATGGGAATCTATCACCATTGAGTACTTGCATAAACTTGCCGATTCGATGCCAAACAGGATGTTTGAAGTCATAAGAAACAATGGAGTACTAATGTGTGAAAAATAATCGCCATACTTCTGTCTTTTAAGGGTGAGTTTATTATTTTGTACAAGTGAAATTATCAGTTTATTGTCGTTGTCCACAAAATTTTCAAAATATACGAATGCCAATCAGCAAAATGGTAAATTTATGTTTGAAAAAATGCTATGTAAAAAGCTGATGTAGATCTTTTTGTTTTTAGTAAAGTTTGGTTCAAAATTCATGTGAGTTTATAATTCTGTCCAGCACTGTATAACAAAATACTGTAAATAGTTTTCGCGTAAAATAATGCGAGAAACAAGGTTCTATGCACCCTAAAATGCTGCAATGGTTATAACAGGGAAACGCTGTATAATATAAATGAAAGAGTTATATTCGTTTACCTTTGTTCTTTTCTAACTCTCGAAGGTAAATGTTACCATTTGTGTTCGCTGTCTGAACACGACGCTCTTCGAATGGCAAGTAGTTCAACAAATGACTTCATCGACCACAATCTCCACCATTTAGTACGTATTTACCCCGCTGCTTTCCGTCAGAGCTCTAGTAACTATGATCCTATCCCGTATTGGAATGTCGGATGTCAACTTGGTAAGTATTCATATGACAATGCTAAGATTAAATAAATGTAAACTTTTCTGATATATATATTTCGTTTTATTTTCTACTTTTCTAAGTTGCCTTGAATTATCAGACCAGAGACTTTGCTATGATGGTGAACCGAGCGAAATTCCGAGACAATGGCGAATGTGGCTACCTATTGAAACCAGAATTTCTTCGAGAAGGTGAAATGTTAATATTCTTCTCCGCTTTTTATTAGCTGTGCTTTTAATTAATTAATTTCTAATTGTTTTTATTTTTATTTTCTGCATTTTCTATAATAGATTGTGTCAATTCCAGAATTCAAAGTAAATATACGAAAAAGACACTCACATTACTAGTAAGTATTCGCAATCGTTACGGACATAATAGTTTAAGAGATTTTTTTTGATAAGTTTTTTTCTACTGATGGGAGAACGATCTGATTCAAACAACGAGGAGTGGAATTTCACTGTTGATTTTGAAAAATAATTTAATTCAGTTAAAAATATTTGTGTGCAAAAATGCTAAAAGCTTAACGCTCAATTTTCTTTCCATGTTTTCTACAACGAAGGTGATGAGTGGTACTTGTTTTCCAAAACCCCGACAGCGAAATGTTGGTGATATAGTCGATCCTTATGTTGTGGTGGAAATTTTGGGACATCCTGACGACCAGCAAACTCATAAAACTAATTATGTACAAAATAACGGTATGTTATAGTTTGAGAGTAGATTAACACATTGAAGTCATTTTACTTTTCTTAGTTTCAGGCGGCACTTTTCTCCTACAGCTTTCATTCGGCTGATCGCAAATGGCAGTTGTGCGAGATGGTGACGTGCACAATCTTGCGTAAACCACCTCTGTGAGGTCAGATCCGCAGAATCCTTGAGGACAGGAATGAACGGATTCTCAAGCACTGTCTATACGTCTGCGATGACACATTCCCTCCAAAAATACTGGTTTATGCAAGATGGTGCACGTCTCTATCGCAATTATGTTCATTCTTCCATTGCATGCTTGATCAGAATTTTTGCTTCGTTTTAGAAATGTTTTACGATCCGTTTGGGAAATTTTTTATCACATATGATTGACAATATACTTACTCTCTTTCCTGTATCAGGGTTCAATCCTGTCTGGAATGAGACTTTCAAAATAGAGATTTCTGTACCCGATTTGGCTCTCGTTCACTTCGTTGTCCGCGATTATACTGCATTGGGATCAGATGAGAAAATCGGCGAATACTGTATTCCATTCACATGTATGCAGCAAGGTAGGCTTTTTTAACCACTAAGTTTTTTTTGTATCGACTTCAAGGAAAATTTAGCATATTTATTAATCATTGAATGCACAAAAATTTTCTAATTTTTTTTTTTGTTTAATTTTACGTTTTTTTTTCAAATAGCCTAATAATTATAATATACGACCAATTTTTTAAGTGCAATTAAGAAATTTTCAGCGAGTTTCGCGACAGATCTGTTTTTATATCTTTTCACATGTTTTTCACACATATAAAGCGATTTTCTTCGAACTTGAAAGATATACAAAGCCTTATTGATCCCGTGATATTACATATATGGCTATAATATTTCTAATGATAACTGTTCAAATATACGAAGCTCGATCAAAATATTCCGGAACTGCTCACGTATCCTAGTTTGAATAACTCGAGAGGTAATCAATGACGTGACATTATATCACCATCAATTTAAGTGGAGTTCGCATCAACAAGCCATTTATTTTTATAATGATAATTTTTGTAATTCAGCAAAATTTAAGATGGGACTAATTGAAGAATACCCATACCCCCTCTAAATGAAATTTGTTGTCAATCATGTTAAGAGCAATAAAAACACTCTATTTGGAGACGGCATTTGGAAAAACCTCTTTGAGTGTAACCAACTTTCTTGAGTAGTAGGCCACGATCGTCATATTTTTCATTCATAAGAAACTGTCCATTGTTAATGGGTACCAACAAGTCAAGCAGTTACGTGAATCAGTAGTAAAGAAAGAAATTTCTCGTTTCTTTTTTATGTCATCAGATTTTGGACAAAAACAAAGCTATCTGCGTTCGTCACCTATAATACGCATCTGATTTAGCTCCTTTTTTTTTGGTTCCAAAGCTGATAAGATCTTTAACAGGACGCTATTTTCAAACGATGAAGAAATAAAAGAAAACTCGGACGCTGATCTAAAAGCGATTCCCAAAAAAGTGCCTACAAAGAGAGCGTACAGAAGTGGAAAAGTCCTTGGCAGCGTTATATATTTGATGCAAGGGACTATCTTGAAGGTGGCTATTTTAAAAACAAAGTGTAATGCTTCTAGTACGGGTATATTCTTGATCAAACCTCGTACAATTGACAATTTATCTTATGTTTTGTTACAATTAAACGAAATTCGCTTTAATGAACGTCCAGAATATCCCGCGTTAAAAAAAAATGGTCGTATACGTGAATAAAGAGTTCCCTAAATAACAGAGCTGTGAAGAAGAATATTTGATTTTTTTTTCTTTTTGATTGCGGAATAATAGTAAAAGAGAGACTCATTTTTCTTTCTAAAAGGTTATCGAGTTGTCCACCTTCGGGACGAATTCAACCGACCTTTGTTTCCAGCAACACTTTTCGTCAATGTCTGCATTGAATGAGACAAGATGGCCGATGGCCCGTTCGTATTTTCCTTTAAAGCACAACTAACATTTTTTAATTGACGGCAGGGAAATTACTTTTGTCCCTTAATATTCAAGAAAAGCAATCATTTTTTGGCTTGGAAAGCCCCTTTTTTGATCAATAAAGAAAATATGACACTCGTCTGTGTTAAATAAGATTTTAGAAGGATAGAAAAGCCTGAAGGAGATTACAAAGCTTAATTTTTGATGCCAAATGTTTTATGGACCAATAAACTGTTTTTATTTATGTGTTTTTGAGTATTTATTTTATTTTTAAGGAGAGTTAAATTTTGCGATTAAATACGAGAAAAGCTATTATTAATATTATGTATAAAAATGCATATTAAAAATATTTTCGAAAAGAAATACTTAATATTATTAAAGACGTTCATCATTGATGTTTTGTTTATTATTAATATTTATAAATTTCTTTTGTGAAATTAAAATTTGTTATATATTTTTTTCTTTTTTATATACATGTTATTCCATTTTTATTACAAATTTTATTGTGCCAAATGGATTGTTCTATTATTTATAATATAGGTTAGACCTATATGTTTTCTAAATATACCAGTTTAATCATCTTGTTAACTGTATACAAAACATGGAAACTTGATTTGGTCTAATCAATTATCTTGTTATAAATGTTCTCTAAATACTACATCAAAAAGCCTTAATGATCTATTAGCAAACTTTGAGCCATCGTCTCCTAAATATTGTATTAATAAATACTTCTTAATTTGTTGTTTAATCGGAGTAACGGTATTTATTTTTAATCTTTAATGTTTGTTTTACAATGAATACTATCAAGTTTAATAATAATAATAATAATAATAATAATAATAGAGGAAAGTGATCAAAATCGACCCCCCCCCCCCCCCC
>JAHWFO010031644.1:2953642-3018154 GCA_023313115.1 Rhysida immarginata
CCCCCCTCCAAAAAGAATTTTTTTTTTTACTTTATTAATATTTCGGGGGTCCTAAAACTATGCATTGAGGTTTTTTTTTATTTGGAAATGGGCTAAGCCTTTTTAGAGAAATTAATTTTTTTTTCTAAAAATGAACAAATGGCAGAAGCATTCATTTCTTCGCCCCAAACACAGTAAATGCGACATGAACAACTTCCTCTTATTGAAAAAAAACAATTTTCGTTTTTTGAGTCCGTATCATCATCTCGTGGTAGGCCGGTGCGAATGTACTATTCCAATTTATTTTGTCTTCAGTTTGTGTCGCTTTGGCTTCCCTTGGTTTTTCTCTTGTATTTTTTATATTTTTTATAAAATATGTCTTCATTGCTTATATCATGGAAACTAGAGCCAGTCAGCCTTTTTAATGTCATTTTCGTATTTAGCACCCAAAATTATGGAAGACCAGCTGTTTTCATGCCCGCAACTTTTTACGTGTAGAACAGTGTAATTAATCATAGTTGAAGTAAACAAAGGTAAAATTGACACGCAATATAAGGTTAAAAAAATAAAAATAAAATAAATTATTTGATATATTTTAAAAAGGCAGCCCATGAGAGTGCTAGCTGTTGTTGTTTCTTCTTTTTTTTTCAAGATATTTCAAAGATTTCCAGAAAGTTTAGCCATTTGGGGTTATTACAATGTTGTAGCACTTCAATATTGTTATTGGAGGTCTTATGATTTTTGCTCAGGATGCGAAGCTGGAATTTTCATCTTCATTTCAAAAAATCATCCGTTTATATGCTGATGAAATGTACATACATGTTTAAAATTAAATCAGTTTTGTGGATTAGTCTTTTTTTTTTTTTCTTAACCTCTACAAATAAGCATTCACAGTTATTTAAGATTTTACTTACGTTTACTAGTTTATTGTCATTAAGAAAAGATTTTCAATAAATAAAGCGCGAAATGATTAAAATTTAAAACTTTAAAATAATTATTAAAATTTGGCTTCTTGAAGTTTCTAAAAAAAAATAAATAAATAAATCACTATTATTTTTTGACAGTTTACCTTATGATTCCGTTTATATTGATTCAATGAATTCTATTAATAGCTCAGAAGCATATTAATGTAACTTATCTTTGGTGGTAACTTATCTTTTAGAGTACTGTCACTTGACTCTAAGAGAGAAAAACAGTTAATAGCCGGATGGCATTGTTACTTGCATTCCTTTGTAATTGATAACTTCTATATGGGCCAGCGATTGCATAACAAGTGGGTGAATCTTAATCTTGCTCTATTGACCCTGAACGCATTCATTACAAAAACTAATGTAAAAAAAAATTTAATTGGTAAATGAAACTAAAAGTGTTTCCGAAATTTCTTTAATGAAAATAGATAATGTCAATGCGAATTGACACTAATCGAACTGATAAATTGTATCAGAAAAATATGCAATTTATAATGTGGGTGAAAATATTTGATATTGGTTTGAAAACAAATTAAAGGTACGCCTTTTAATATTCATATAAAGTGAATAAAAAGTTTGTTAGATTATTAGAAATATTCATATATTACACTTGGTCATTGTGTATTAATTTTATTTATAAAAAAAAAAAAAAAAAAACAAAACAAAACAAAAACGTCTCTATTTCTTACTGCTCTCACAATGCTTTTCTTTTGTAGTCTTTCTTTTTTTAATTTATGGCTAATGTAGGATGACTTTCACTTCCTGTTCAGCTGACAGTTTTGAAGGGTCAGGGGGATCCTCTCACTTTCTTACGTAAAGCTCAGTTGACGTCCACTGAGCTCTTCATCTCTTGTGGTCCTTTACTGCTCTCTCAGAGCAATTTAAATGAGCAGACGAATCAGATGGTCCGAGCAAACTGCCCATTTCGAATCAATGGCGAGCAGACGTCACCGATGTAACTGAAGACATAAAAACGGAGCAAACATATATAAACCTGCTTTCTTCCAAGTGACTTTGAGTCGATGTTTTTATTCCCACAACAAACAGGAACGTCACTGGAGTCGTAGCTCTCGAGTGTGTTAACACCGATGTTTTGCTTGACGACTTAGTTTCCTACAACTTCCAACTATCGATTTATTGAGGTGGCAAAGTAGAAAAGGGAACTGCATAGAAATGAACTGTATTTGCGACACACAATCTCCATCGAGTGCCAGGTTGGAGCTAGTGTCGAAGTCCGAGCAGACTAGCACCACGTCGGTCAAGATTTATTCAACGTTCAATTCAACGTCAAATGAGACAGAGAGGAGCAGCCTTCCCGTTAACAGTGTCCTAAAATTCCAAACAAAAAAACAGGAACAAAGTTATGATAATGCTAAAGGTGTTCGATCCGACGTGAAGTCAAAGGGTGATGTTGGAGAAAGTTCTAACGGCACGATGTTAAAACCGGCAGACGGTGGAAGGCCCAAAACCTCGGGACCACTTATAGCTTGGGTTGAAAACTCCTCCAAAATACTCCCCAAGAAGAAGAAACATAAGTTCAGAGGAGAGCACGTCCAAAAGTGGTTGGAATGCGCCCAAAAAAAGAATGCTCCGATTTTGCTCAATATTTGTAAGTTGTCTTCTGATCACAAATCTCTCCCATTTCTTTAGTTTTTCTTTTTTTGCATGAAAAATGAAATCCTCATCTTCTGATTTTCGTCATTTGGACTGACAGATTTTGGAATCTGCATGATTTACATAGACCTTCGCATATCTTATTTTCTGTAGCATACTGAATGGATTTAAATTGGAATGAACTCCTGAGACATCCCTTATGTTATTTTGCATGGTATTTGAATTTTAACGATCCTTTTCATCAAGAATGAATCCTTATATTTGTGTAGAAATGAATAGTTATGTAAATTCTTTAATAAAGTGTAGAATGTGTTCTTGCATGCTTTTTTTCCCATAAAGTATCGTAATTATATGACAATTAAATGTTTACTTTAATTTTTTTCTCTAAATTTTAAGTTACACTAGAAATGCTGAACTTTAAATTAAGAAAGAAAAAAATCGTATCTTAAATTATATATGTTAAATAATACTTTTCAAATCTGTTCGTTTTCTTTATTTTTTTGTAATGTAAACATTAAGAATTACGGATTTACAGGTTACTTGCTCTGTTTTAAAAAGTTGAACAAAGCAGCGCAAATATTTTTATGTTTATCACTTAAAGCATTTTAACATTATTATTTATGGTTGATTAAAAATTTTAACTGTCTAATTAATTTACAGAATTAGTAAAATTATATAACGCCTATAGCTATTCTAATTTTAATACTTTTTAAGAGTATTGCGCGAAGTCGCGATTTCTATTATTTACTTTTTTTTATGCTGTTTATTTTTCTCTGGCTGGAAAATTAAACATTTAACTTTTTATAACGTTTAAAACAAACCTCTCTAATCTTAAAATTGCGAGCCCTTCTCTTAATTCTTGAATCCAGTCCAAATTTTCTTGGCAACTGGCTTACAGCTTCATCGTCTCTTTTCAATGTTTAAATCAAGTTAAACGGACATTAATTGTAGGCATTGTTATTATTTAAGATGTTTTACATAATAGATTTTGCTACTTATACTCACAATGGAAATGTATTTTTATAAATTTACTTACAGGGGATCGTTTGAATTTCCAAGATAAATTATTTTATTCTTTTTTTTTTTAAGATTTAAGAGAGTTTGACAAACAAAGTATCGATCCATGGCCTACATAAAATAACACAAGCCTTCCACTTATTGTTTTACGGTTAATTTGTGATTTCCACTCCGAAATTACTCTTGCCTTTAAAATGAAATCAAAAAAAAAAAAGATGCGGTTGAACCTTCTATAAATTTATGTCATGAAAAACATGGAAAAGACGAATTGCTCGTGCTCTTCCAGTTTATTGCTTTGTTGACGTATATATCAATTTTAGTGGTTTACCTACCACTTGAAGCTAGTCTTCGACGACATTAGTCTGACAAAAACGGTTACAGTGAAATTTTAACTGCCAACGGAATTTTCTAGTGACTCCATGGCAGAATTATAACCCATTCATAATTTTTTTGGCTCGCTATCCCCTATAATGTCTTATTTATAGAAGAATTGTTCGCAAATCGATAGAAATGTGCAAGAGATGTCTACAGACCACTTTGATTTCATTTTGTAACGGTTAGCTAGCGATAAATATAGTAATTTCTAGTTCTCTTTTGTAATGAAGTCTCGGTGATGTCTAAATATAGACAGAATGCAGTTTCAAAATCGCGTAAAGAACCCTTTAACCCTATAAAATCATGGTTTTGTCCTCCTCTTATTAGAGACGCCCTTTGCCACCACATACCAGGAAATATTTTAAATTTTAAAAGATTACTTTAGAAATAAAATTTATCGCTGTTTTATCGACGTGAAAGAGCTTATTTTCGATTGATTTACTGCATACAGAGCAGGCTCTTCAGATAAAAATCGAAAAATATTTCCTGAAATCATAAATGACGATAAAACCAGTGCACTGGTGCTTTGATTTTATTTAGTATAATCTTAAATCGGAAAAACAAATTGATTTGGCGCCTTTGGAGTAAATCATATACGCGAGTTAGAATTTTGTAGAATCGTATGGTAAGATTACCAATAGATTGTTTTATTAAATTAAACTTCAAGTTGAAAAATCAATTTAGTATTCATGCCAGTTTCCTGGCTTACCGAGACGCCAAGCCGAATTGGAAAAAAATTTCAGTTAAACAATTTTTAACAACATCGTGAATTTCGTAAATGTCAATATTTCTATAGAATTAATGTTTGCATTCTTGCCTTTAAATACATAAACTACGATCATTAAAGCGTACTGTTTATAGTTACCGAAATGATTTATTATGATTTTTATGCAAATTAGCAAGTATCCTACAATAATAGAGCATTTAGCACCAAGTTTTGCATGTTTCAAAATAGATTTCGGAAAAGTTTTTCACCACTTCACTTAAGCTTTGCGGAGAAAACAATTTAAATTTTGTATGCATTTACCACTATAATTTAAAAAGCACAACGAATACAACTGCAGAATTCTAGTTGAGCCTAATTTTTCTTTTTTCTTTTTTTAAAAAAAAACACTATAATTAAAGCGTGCTCAATACAAGCTTTGTTAACGGCCGTTATTAAAAGTGCCACGGATACCACAAAAACAAAGCTGAAGTTTGCGACGTTTACCACTAATTGTCTTGTTGTTGAAAGAAGGGAGAAAATAGTAAAATCAATGTTTATCTTAAACACTTAATAGTTTTCCACCGGATTTGTTGCTGTTAATCACGAAAGATATCGATTATGATGTTTCTAAGTTATAGAAATCAAAATAAAACTCCACTATTTTTTATGGTAAAGTGTAAATGCCAAAAGTTTGTAAATTGAGTAGGTTTCGTACAATTTTATGGCTTTTCAATAGACCTATATAGATTTAATTTTTTTATTAATATTCTGAGCTTCTAAGAATTGCGAAACTGCTTTAGATTTCTTATACGTCTACTTGTTGTACGCTTCTAAGTCTATTCTCGCTTTAATGTTAACAAAGTTATTAATAATTTATAATTTTAATTTCATGTTCCATGCGAGTTAATCAATATTAGCAGTACTCTAGAGATCCTGGTATAGCTTGATTATATAAATCAATAAACAGCGAAAAATTGCTCTCTCAGTTATCGGCATACAGAAGCTGATGTTGCTAACTCACAGAAACGTTAAAAAAAATTTTTGTACAAGCGCCAAAATGCATTTTCTTTTTTTCCCATTTATTTTTAAATAATTGATTCGCGTGAGAAAAGAGGCCTTTTGTTGTAATGCGTCTCCATACCAACCTTTGTGGATATTCAGCGATGGTGGTGATTCACGGCCGTTCGTGTGCCTGCTTCTGTTTACGGGTCCTGAAAGCTACGTATGGACGATACCGAAAAAGGTAGATATTCATCAGAATGGTGGAGACGGAAGGGAAGGCCTCGAAGGAAGTATGATCCCCGTTTCAGAAAGATATTTCTACTTCTTCAAACCAAGAAAGGTGGGTCCTCGAACACGCAGTAGTCTCTTTCCTCTCATTACCTACATGTTAACACCCACACTTACACATCCTCATTAAAGTGAAATGACTGCAGTAGGTTGATTTTATGTAGGATTTTTATTTTAAATTTCTTTTAAATATATTTAAAAATACACATTTTATTTTTAAAAAATGATGTAAAACTTTGAGAAGTAATAGTTATTTCATATTAAATAAAGTTTATTTAAGTTTAGAATAATCCTACTAAAATAAAGAAGAAGGTTATCTAAACGATAAAAGATACATTCGTGAAATTCAGAACACGTGGCCAGAACTTCACTGCTTTTTAGAATAGTTATGTAAATAATGGCGTTACCGGAAATTTTTTTTTGTAACTTTTTCACCATTTGTAAAAAAAAAAAAAGATGAACAGATTCTGTTAAATAGAAGTTAGTTCATTTCTATATGCATAACACAAAAATCAAAATACTTCTAGAAAATCATAATAATTTGAAATGTTAAGGGCGCATAAATAAATTACTAAATTTAGAAGATTATTTTATTCTAAAATGGAAAATAGTTGTTGGTGAGTTAATCAGAAAATTATTGCATTGAAAATTAATAAACATTTCAATGACAGCTTAAATAAATTGGATAGAAATTTTGTGGATTTAAGAGTCACGAAAAACGATAACATAAATGCGTTTTTTTTTATCAACTTCAGTTCTTGCGTTGATAAAGGGGAAAGTGGGTAGTAAATTCGGAGATCCCTAAATAAAAGACCTCATTTTGAGTTAAATGATAATTACAAGTAATCGATGTACACGTTTTGGAAAAGATCCGGTAATGTCTCCCCAGAATACGATTGCATTTAATCAGGATTCAGGTTATCACTAAAAGGTCAAAGCAAATTTGAAGATCTTGATTGAAGTAGATTATTGAATTAGTGAACTCCCGTTCAAATAACCTATGTTGATGGGCGAGACACGATCTGAAAAGGAAATCATTTTGTATCTATTTTTAAAACGTCGACAGAATGTTAAATGAAAATGCTTTTATAAAGTTCTGATTTCCTTGTCACGCAGTGAATACGTATATAAAATTATATATTTTTAAAAAAGATTATTTTTTAAATAGACTTACCTATAGATAATGATGCACTTAATTTAGCTATCGGACCCTTTAAATTGCTTCTTCGAATCATTAACATTAGTTAACTTTCTTTGCGAACCCAACTCAAATCGATGAAATCTAGTTAACAAGTTCGAATAGTTAACAAATGCTACAACCGGATAGAGATGATGTCACCGAACCTAAAATCTAATAGAATCTGTTAAACTATTTGCAATTATTGGACATATTCGTGCCTCATTATAACTTGAAGACATTATTTGCATAATTTAAGATCTGCGAACGATAAGAATGGAATTAGAAGCCTCCAAAGCATTTATAGTTCCTTAAATTCAAGAATAGTGTTACTCTTTCTCTCAATCAACATTATATTTAATATTCATCATCATTCTTGCGAAAAATTTGACCCAATTACTTGAAAAACTGAACATGCTGATTAACCATTTTCCAAATATTAAGAAAAACTTTTGAATTAAAAACATTTAAACTATCTTAAATTTAAAACTCGGGGAAACAAACGGAAGTGTTTCACGTACTTGAGAAGCTTCTAACACGTGAGCAGAAAGGCTGAAGATGATTTCGATCCATAAACGTGTCTACAAAGAAAAAAAAAGCGAACCCCAATTCATTCACTAACAGCCAATCGATTGTTTTGCTCTTTCTGCTGTAATAATCTAGTGAGCGTTGCTTAATGAACAGTCTTTTCACTTGATGGCACGCTATGGCATTCATTGTTTTTGATGGGTTTTTATTGTCGCCTATGTTGAAATAAACCACTTGACCTAGTAACAGAGCTTTCTCAAGAACGGTAATTAGGAGAAATGGATAGAATTTTGAAATGAATGTATCCAGCCAATTTAACATTTTCATAAATGCCTCTTTTTTTTCATAAGCGCAGCGCTTATTTTTAAAAACTTCCATTTGAAAATCGCCCTCAAATATCTTTATTAGTTGAGAGCAGAGGACTTAAAAGAAGAATATTTCTAAAGTTATTATTTAAAATTTTTCGTAGCTCTTTATATTAACTTTAGCTGTCTGAAAGTTTTGTGCAATGTTAGGAAGCTATTTTACAACATTTAAAAAATTTCACGTAAATCTGCAGTCATTTCCTATCGTGTTCAAAGTGCAATTGTATCTTGTTACAAGACGTAAACCTCATTAAATGCCGTTGTTACATCGTTTTAAACTATTCCTTCCAGAAGAATCTCTTTTGAAATCAGGCCGATTGGATATCAGAGTGAAGTTAAGAGTTGCGGACGAAATTGTTTTCAAGGGCTTATATAGGAGATTAAAATTAATTTTCTATAAATGAATAAGCCTGTACCATTTCTTTCTTTGCTGCGTAAGTTAACAATTTTATCACACGCTTCGTCTTTATGTTTCGTGTAGTAGTTGAGATATTGCGCATGCTCATATAAACCATTATTTTTTTTTCTGTGAATGTTTTGATATGCTCTATTTTTTACTATTTTATTATATATATATAGATTAATGCAACCGAGTTCTACATTTAAATTTCGAAAAATAATATTTAAATTTTGTGCTGTGAATTTTTAAAAAATTCAAGATGTCGCGCAATAGGGTATCCATAGATTGACTATTTGTTCCTGAGATTACTTGGAGTAAAAAATATACAAATCAGTATGAGTACAATATGCAGCTTGATGTGTCTCCATTGGAATACTTCCTTTGTAATCTGTTGTATATGCTGTTCGATCAAACAGAAGGGCCGAATTTATCCAGAAAATCATGGAGCACAGTAACCAGCTTGAGGAAAGATGTTGTAATGCTCTCAAAGATGCCTCGACAGACATTGTGGTCGCTTCGACCTCAAATATACCAATTCAGAATGTGCTGTATTCCTCAAAACGAAGTTGTAAGTAAATCACAAGTAATAAAACTATTAATTCAGAATTTCTTTTTGTTTGAGAACCCATTGCAATTCAGACCCGTGTTGATTTGGGTTTTTTACTCCAAAAAAAATCCCAGAACACGTAGTCAAGCTGTGGATTCCTTGTGTTTAAACAAAAAAATGTTCTGTCTTGGATTTCATGGTTGAATCGGATGTATATTCCAATAACAAGCCAATTGTATGGGAAGAATACAAATATTATATAGATTTTTTATGCTTGCTGAATATAGCAGGGTAAAGCCTGCTTGTTATGTTTCTATATTAAATGAATGCCTATGGCAGATGAATTGCGCATAAAATAAGCATGCAAACTGTTTTTTGTTAACAGCCCTAGATGCAGCTCTCGTGGAAGAGGCTATGGATACCCTTCGTGAAGGGACCACACTCTGGAAGGTGAAATCATTTTCTAGTTGGCACAGAAGACGTTACGTTTTCGACAAAGAAAATAAGAGGATCGTTTACGAGGGGTCAAGAAAGCTTCCCTGTGTTCCAGCAACGGAAACAAGTAGGCCATTATTATCTCAAGTAATTTCACTGTCTTCGAATAATTTACTTTTTTCAGTTACTATACGGTAAGATATACATCAGAGTGCATAAGATGTACGGTAGGTTATAGCTTCAGATCTTTTTAATATGTTTCCTCGTTTAAAGTAGCTGCCTTGCACATTGTTTGAAATCTGAAAAACAAATTTTGTTGTTTTGCTTGCTAATCATAGTAATTCTCTATAATATAAATAAAGGTAGCGATTTTGGAGTAAGCTGCCTTCTTCCACTGCCAAGGAACTTTCGGCAACTGGTAAAAAAGTACTTTTTTAAAATAATAGTACATTGCCTCACAGATAAAAAAATTGACACACCATAATTATTTACTATCAATATTACAGTGTAGACAACGCAGTTTAGAGTTGATTACCTGATTAGTAACTGAGATTAAAGGGGAAACCAATCTGTTAAGCTAACTTTTTCGACTTTCCCAAAACCACAGAAATTAGTTTCTTGTGCTGATTGTTTTCCTCAGAATAAGTAGTAAAAATCCTGGAAGATATCATCGAGAACCTTCAGCAAATTGATGTATTCCGAGGAGTGTTTAATAGCCTTATCTACACCTGGTTGGTATCCCCGTCAAATCGGGGGTCATGTGACAGTGATTGAAAATCCGTGAATGTAAGTTGCCGTTGCAGGATTGGGATGCCTAGACGAGTTTCAGAACACATAGATCGAGGTATCTGACGATAAGCAGTAGCGGCTTAACAATTCAGAACTGACGACATCCTGAGAATGGATATTCCGATATCAACGCTAGGGTTCATATAATTTTTAAAAATTAAGATCACTTCCTCAGAACTTGTTTCTCTTTGTTTGTCAAGTACTATCACATTTATTTAGTATACAGGGTGATTCAAAAGTCCTTACTCGATTTCAAATTCCCTACCTTTGGAAAGAGGGGTCATCTAGTTTGTTGAGATTGCCGGTAGAGAACTCCTTGTTTCAGTTGTTTTCGATATGGCGAATCGACAACAGAAAGCGTTTTGCGCCCTCCGCTTCAACAAGTGCGACTCGGCGACAAGAATTCCGACCAGCGCGAATTTCTTCTAAGATTCGGAACGAAAGCCTCTACTGCTAAGAGTATTAGAAAATGGCATCAAACGTTCCAAGAAAGGGATCGGCCTCGGTGGCTCAGGGGTTGCGTGATCGCCTCTGATGCTCGAGGACGCGGGTTCGACTCCGGCCGAGGACGACGAGGATTTTTTCGCGCACTTCCTTCGGAAGGGAAGTAAAGCCGTTGGTCCCGTGTAGTCGTTTGCCGGCTGCACATTAAAGAACCCTTGCGAGGCAAAATTTGTGGCCCCTATAACGCCGTCCTGAAATGACCATGGCAATTGAAAAGGACGTTAATACTAAACAAACCAAACCAAGAAACGGATTGTCTGTATAAGCGGAGCGCACAGGTTGCCGTCGTACATTTGAAGAAAACCTGTGTGCCGCGCAGTGGGAAGGGGCCATATTGAACACCTGTAAATAACCATTTCGAAACTTTGTGATACAGTATGACGAATATTTTTTATTTTACCGCACCTCCGTATCTTTATTTTAACAATAAATACAGCATTTTATTTGGGTTTTTTTTTTTTTTTTTTTTTTTTTTTTTTTCATAGGACCGGAAAACTTTGGCGATCCAATAACTGGAAAAAGTTATTAAATCGCAATTCGAACCAAACTGGTTTTGAACGATGCTCTTTCACGAGGGCAGTTTTTTGAATTGAAAGAATGCTTTTCATTTATCATAAATAAAACTCCAATTGTTGATGGTTTAGGTCAGAACACTTTGATAATCGTCAAACATATATTATCTCCTAACAGGAAACCGAGTAATTGGACAGATCCAATTTTTAAGTGTT
This sequence comes from Rhysida immarginata, assembly GCA_023313115.1. Lineage (NCBI taxonomy): Eukaryota > Metazoa > Arthropoda > Chilopoda > Scolopendromorpha > Scolopendridae > Rhysida > Rhysida immarginata. The sequence continues at coordinate 2,965,065 of JAHWFO010031644.1, forward strand.
TTAATTATATAATATATAAGGTTGTAATATTTAATTCAATATTTATTACTTTGAATGAATTTATACTTTTTTAAAATAATTTTCTCCCAATCTCATCTTCGGCGATATAATCCAGAGGCAAGTATGTAGTTGCTACAGGTAAATAAGGTGCTGGAAAAAAGTATAGAGCCGGGATGAAAATGCAAATAAACGTAACAAATCCATGCTGATTTTGTTGTTTTTTTATAGACGTGAATTATATGATACAAAACGTTGTTTCCAGGAGCATTTAACAACGAATAAGGAATCAAATGCAAATTAACAGTCATTATCCCAACCTAGTCACTTGCAAGTTGGAAAAAAAGTTACTACCCGATAAAGGCACCCTTGTTATCAATGACTTTTATTAATCTGTTTGTCATTGATTCACTGAGTTTCACTAACACTCCTGGATAAAGATTTTGCCATGCTGCAGTGATACTATTCACCAGTTCTTCTTTATTACTGTACTGACGGAAATTGCTGTATACAGAACGCACTAAGATTCCCCAAATTTTCTTCACTGGGTTGAAATCTGGACTCCGGGATGGCCAGTCTAGAGCAATCACAGAATTAGCGTCAAACCAGTCCTTGGTTGAGGCCGAGCTGTGAATCGCAGCATTGTCCTGCTGGAAAATCCATTCACCCTCCGTTATGAGCGGACCGTATGGAAGCAGATTATCCACCAGAATATCTTGATATGCAATGGAATTCATCCGGTGTGATACGAATGCAATAGTTCCGCCAGCAAGTCATTACTGAACTACCTCCAAACTGTCTCTTTGAGAAGAATTCCTTTTCATCTCGAATATCATGCCAGTAGTACTTGAACCCATCTGGTCCGTCCATGTTGAACTTCTTCTCGTCTGAGAACACATCATTCTTCCACTTGTCATCGTACGTAACGTATTTTTTAGCAAATGCCACACGCGTTTCACGATGGGCTGCTGTCAGATGTGGTCTTTTTTCCATTTTTGAGTAATGCAGATTTGGATAAGAATGCAACACATTTCGCACGATTCTACTAGTGCACGGGAGGTCTAGTTCGGCAACAATCTGCGAAGAAGAGAGGTGCTGATGACGAACAAGGTTACTTATTCTTGATGTCTGGCCAGCGGATAGTGCACTTGGCCTGCCAAATCTGGATGCCATTCAATGTTTATCTGGATTTTGGAGAAAATTGTTAACAGCTGACTTGGAACGTCCAATTTCTTTCGCAGTTTCAGATCCAGTCTTTCCGCATCCCTTAAGAGCAACAGTTTGCCCTCTTTCATACTCTGAAAGATGTTGTCCTATTGGCATCTTGTATATTGGCGTTATATTACACATTCAGTGTGGTATATGCTCTCATATGACGTTGCTGTATACTTTCACCACCTTAAATAATCCTTTCAACTAATAAAATATGCAAGAAAGTGGACGACTCTAAACTTTTTTCCACACCTTGCAAGAGGGTAGGTTGGTATAATGGCTGTTAATTTGCATTTGATTCCTTGTTCGTTGTTAAATGCTCCTGGAAACAACGTTTTGTATCATCTAATTCACGTCTATAAAAAGGCAACAAAATCAGCTTGAATTTGCTACGTTTATTTGCATTTTCATCCCGGCTCTATACTTTTTTACAGTACCTTATTAAACTTTGTTGTAACTTATATAATTTTTTTTTTTTTAATTAAAAGAACCAGCAGAAATTTTAATTCATGAAATATGCGTACAGGCTGGCCATCAGAATTATCTAAGCATCAGAACTACTTTAAAGTTGGACTGTGTAAAGAGAGGGAGAAAAATATTTTTTCTAAAACAAGTTCCAAAAATAGCCGATAGATAGCGCAAACGGGAATATCATTACAATTTAAAGATAAATGAATATCAAAGACTACCCTGAAAATAAAATTAAATTCCATTTATTGCACAAGCAAATGAAACAAATAAATTATTATTGTTACTCGAGAACGATTGTTCACAACTAATTAGTTATATGGCGATGAAGTGTATATTGCTCGATGTAGCGACTATCTTTGTGGATCATAAATTCCATGCAGTGCCTTGTATGTTCAAGTGACATAACGTAACATGTCATGAAGAGTATTGTTAGCCTTAATAAGTTAGGCTGTCCTTTAAGATTGCAAAGATTACGAACACTACCGCGATAGATGTTGGCATCCCATAACGAAAAATCACAAAATACAAACAACGACTAATCACTTCTTCAGTGAAATGATGGCATAGTAGCTTTTGTACCAACTGTGCGATATAGCGGAGATCTTGCTTAAAAATGCCTTAACTGCATCCTCGTTGCTGAAGTTGTGTAATGACAAACCTGGTCATCATCTCAGAAAAAAATAGGTTATTATAAAAAGTTGCAGTAAAAACCATACCAAACCCTAATGTGTATTGTTTTTCGGTTTGTTGAATTCCTTGAGGTGCGTCTGAATCACAAATTCTGCAGTTTTGGCTGGGAATAGTTCTATCCCAAAAAAATGGGCCTTAACTGCGCACAGAATGTTCCAAGGCCGGTAATCCTCCATTGTTGCCAAAAACGTAGGAGCCAATGTCAGCAGTCGTTTATTCATGTGAATGTCTTTGTTGAAGCATCTGTCACTGGCTTATCGTGTGTGGATAAAATCGGATAAATTTTCTTAGGACTACCGTTGAATACGATATATGCAATTGCTTGCTGTGAACTATCTGCATTATTCTCGCTTTGGTAAAATGACTTGGCAATTAATCGCAAACTGACAAACCAGACGCATTTTTAGCGCTATTTTAATGCTATACGCTTGGGAAATTTAGCGTGTTTGCAAATTTGTCGCATGGTGGGTTTTTTGGATCCCCATGGAAAATTTGTACACAAAAATTTGTACTCTGTCTAATTCTGGTACAGTTCTGATGCTTAGATATATGGACACCGTATACTTTATTTATGTGATGCAGATAAAATTAACATCATTTTCACTTATAGTTCTCTGAAATATAAATTAAGAGGATTGAAAGTTTCATGATGAATGCTTTCGAACTCTACTTAACACAGTTGATATCCGGGACATCCACGACATTCGGAAAGGATGGAAGACGGACCGTTTCAACAAGATCGCCTTTAAGGTGGCTCGCCTTAAACAAAAGTCACCGGAGAAGCCAACCGTCATGGACGAGACGTGTTGCTTCTCCGTTGTCCACGGCCCCGACCACCAAACCCTTGACCTTGTCTGTCCGGACGAGGCCGTGTGCAATGCATGGGTTCGAGGTTTATCTCATCTCATAGCGCTTCAGCGTAGTCTTGAAAGAGACCAAGCTTTCAGTACATATCCTTTTGCAGTATAATCGTAATACATCACATATTTGAATCTCATTGCTCAACGGAGAAAGAAAACATTAATTTTCAGGACATAGAATTTCATTTATTTGTACGTTAACAGGTGCCTGCGAACTATTATCTTCGTTGATAGAGAGAACACTTTACATTCTGAATGTTAGAACATCTCTTCTTTGTGAATCAGCGACCTAGAAGATATACATGGTGAGGCATTTATCTTGAGACAACAGAATATCTCGGAACTAAGCATTGTACGAAAAAATGTCGAAAATCAAAAATGAATTATTTCGCGGGGGAAATTCAAAATTTTTTAGTGCACAAGTAAACTTTTGGGGGCAGCAGTCCTATGGAGACAGAGTCTATGCATGTGTATTGAAAAATATTGGATTTTTGAAATTCTGACTTCGGATTCTTAAAGACCATTAAAAAGTAGAATAGGAATGTCTGTAAGACCCACTCTTTATCTCTTTGTCTTCATCGATAAAATTGGGTTCAAAACTTTAAAAGTTCCACACTTTAAAAGTTCCCTCTGGTTCCCTCAGAAGGTTCCTGGTTCGAATCCAGGTTATGGAATTTTGTTTCCTATTTTCATCAATAATTTCAACATCTGAGGTTTGGTGTGAAAAAAAAAAACTATAAAATAAAAAATGAAAAAAAATCCTGTTAAGACCTTTCATTTATTAATCTAGAACACTTATTGTAAAACATTTGCATGTTTCATAAACAACAAGTCACACTATTGTACTGTATGCAATGTGTTTTTTGTTCTTTTTATTACATGATTGACATGATTTTGACGTGCTCCAGAATTGGGAAATGTTGCTTTTTTTTTGATCCCTCAATAACCCCCCATGTTTGTATACAGAAATATAAAAAAGTATATTTTTCTCCGAGCGATGCCGGGTATTTCAGCTAGTTATTTTTATAAGTTCCCATTACATTTTCTCTTTATTTTACCATTTCGAAGATATATGTCAATTTTCGCATTGCTCAGACGAAATTTATCTGTATCCTGATATTTGACTATACCGTATATATATTTTTATTTTGCACATCCTTTCGCTTATAAATATTAGTTCCTAATGAAAGCAAGAACATTCGATCGTAGCATCTTTAAAATTCAAATCTTCATATAATTTTTAATCCTTTTAAAAAGTAGAGTAAGACCATTATTTTTCCTCATTTCTCTCAAGCCTTAGTCTTTAGTAATGGTATAGTAAAGAAGTTGTGAAATTTAAGATCATTATTCTGGTTTAAATTCCGATACGTCGCTATGAAAGTATAAAGAGATCTTTGTTAACATTGAAGAGGCCTTGCGTGATGGCTTATAAATGATATGCCAAATTGATTCTTCTAGTGAGTACCGTAATTTCAGGTCACGGTCTTGTTGAATAATTGTTAAAGGAAATCATAAACATAGTGCCTTTATTGATACAAATTAACATTGACATTCCTCCTCTGGGTTCATAAATTCTAACCATCGGAAATGCACTTTATTCTTGTAACCGGAGGAGTGTCTAACGGCTAATATAGTTCAGAGTATGATAATAGATTGAAATTGGCAACAAAGAGCGATTATATCGATTAACTTTAGAAGATGCTTTTATTTTGTTTTTTATTTGCCTTAACTTTTTTCTAACTTGGCTGAAGGAGCAGTTCCGCAAGGCTGACCTGGATAAGTCAGGGGCCTTAAACTTTGATGAATGCATGGCCCTTTTGCATCAGCTCAACATAGAAATGGACAGAGACCACGCCAGAGTCATTTTCGATGTAAGAATTATTTTTTATATGAAATATGGAAGTTAATTTTTCTTTGCCACTTCAACCCAGTTCAAGTATTTAAAATAATTTTCATCTTTATGTGCAATATAAATTGTGTACTTTTAAAAATATCATTTAGGTTTTAGAATAACATATTTTAGCATCTCATGTACGACGGTGATTCCAAAAACAATCAGTTATACCTTATTACAAAAATAAAACGCTAGTTCGTACAATAGCGAATGTGCCGCAGAATAGGATTCGTTTTTGTAATGTTAACAAATGCGTCCACGAAACTCATGGACGAGGAAAAAAAAGAGGCAGCAGTTAATTCTCAGTCCTCACTGCCAAACATTAGGTTTTCGCAAGAGGCAGTCTTAAGCATTCAGGGCAATGCAACGCCACACAAAGCACGCATAATACAAGATTTTTTTCCAAAAGTTTGGGTGGAAAGTACGGATGCTGAACAGAACCGATCTTGCGGCGTGTGATTTTTAACTTTTTGACAAGTTGAAAGAGCATCTGAATGGACAACGATTTGCCAAGGATAACTAAGTGAAAGCAGTAATCGCAACGACAAGGAGCAGATTTCTATCATCAAGGAATCGAACGTAGCCGTATGTTCAGAAAAATCTCTACAGAAACTAGGTGATTATATAGAAAAATAATTAAGATATACGAGGCTCTGTTTTATTAGGCTGCATACCTCATTAAAAGTTTCTTGACCTACCATAGCTTATTTTTTTTGGATCACCCTCGTATATATCTCGACAGCCTTAGATGAATGAGAATTGAAATTGCTACGACTACTTAAAGGTTCGGATTTTATAGGGTGACAATAAATTATGGCAACTCATTGTGTACAAATTTTTTAATCCATAAAACGAAAAGTAAAACAATTGACAACTAGTAAATAGAACATGGTCCCTTGGTAATAACATGTTCATTAGGTTTCGAAGTGGGCTCCTTTGGCGGCGATACAAAGCCCCAAACGTGTCTTGAAATTTTCAGCAATGGGCCGCAAGTCGTCGAGCGATAATCGGTCCCATTCTTGGCGCAGGGATTTCTTCAGCTAAACTGTTGTGGGGTTTAGCACAGGTCCTGGCTTCCAAGATCGACCATACTCTGTAATCCATCGGATTTAGATCCGGCGAGTAGGGCGGCCACTGCTGAGATATGATGAAATCCGGAAAATGGCTCTTGCACCACTCCTGCGTCATTTTCGCTCTGTGAGCTGGTGCAGAGTCTTGTTGAAGAGTCCAATCCACATTGCCGAAATGCTGCCGAGCCCAAAGAAGTACGACAGCCTCGAGAATGTCACGATGGTAAACTTGTTGGTTGATTTTGATTCCTTGGTCCACGAAAACGAGGGGTGTCTTGCCACTGGCGCAAATTCCGCCCCAGACCATCGCGGACTGCGGATTTTGGCGACGTTCGATGACTGCAGAGGTGCCGGGTGCCTCTGCTGACCACGCACTGTCGTTTTGGTGATTGTGTGCCTGCTCCACGGTGAAGAGCTTCTCGTCTTCACCTGCAGCCCGACGCTTGAGTTGGCGGCATCTGTGGAGCCGTACGCGTTTGTTTTCGTCTGTCAGGAGCTTGACTTTTTGGAGCTTGTAGGGCTTGAGTTTGAGTTCCTCTGTTGCCATTTTCCACACCAGTTCGCGGTTAATTCCGGTCTCACGAGCGATTTGTCTCATTGAGACCCTCGGATTTCGCTGGACTCGCTTTTTGATGATTTTGCGGTTCCTGGACGTTTTGGTGGTACGCTTTCTTCCTCTTCCTGGACGGTCGCCTTCATGGCCAAGCTCTTTGAACCGTTTGACCGCTTTGGAGACGACGTCTCTGCCAACATTGAGCAAACGAACAATTTCACATTGACGCTTTCCTTGACGAAACAGCTCCAAAATTGCACTGCGTTTGCTTGACATTTCAAAACACACATCAATTAACTCATAATAAGTTGAAACACGGGCGACTTTCCCAAGAACATGCAGTGACTGCAATGAATTAAAAATTATTTGGTGGCGCTTTAATATATTCGCGCCTGGACGTGTCCATTTCTGTTGCCATAATTTATTGTCACCCTGTATGAGCATACTCTAACTTCCTAATATAGTTATTTTAATATTTTTCATGAACTCGAAGCATTTTTAAAACGTATTCTGAATAACTACTTCAATTTGTTCGACTTAGACTGTGTAAATTACATTGAAAAATGTTAAGACTACCACGAATTGCCTCAGACTATCGAATCTCTACAGTTTTCAATTGGAGCTGTATCAAATTCTCTTCCGTAAATGTTATTAAATTATAATTATCCTTCTAATCTCTTTTGTTAGAGCTGTTTCCGCATAGATCATGATAATGAATCATCTTAATGATATCGCTGTGGATCAATAGTCAAGTTGTCTGTAACATCTCCCTAGCCTAACGTGAATTATCTGTATTTCTCACGACACTTTCCAGGAATCTTAAATATGTTAACTTTGACTGAGAACTGTTTAAAACCGCAAATGATTATCTTTAAATAGCTTTCCTAATTTTTTAACCCAGAAATGTCGCCAGAAATCTAGTGTATTTTTGATTATTGTTGTTAATTTCGGTCTTTGAAAGGTCAGTAATCTTTGCTCCTCTATGATGGTGCCGTCGTTCCTTCCTTTTTGTCTAGTCTATCTTCACGGAAACAAGGAACCATATAACTAATTAACAGGAACCCGGATACCTTATTTCCAGAACGGGGATACATTGACCTCTTCCTTTCATTGAAGCTGTCTAGCAATTTCTCAAAAGAATCCATATTCTAATAGAAACTTATAAAAAATGTATTCATCATTAAGGAATGGCATTCCATATTAGTTAATAATTAAAATAAATTTTTACATTAATCTCTTAGGAAGCGAATACAGATAAGAAAAAGCTCAACGATGAAGATGTTATTGATGAAAAAGAATTTGTCACATTTTATAAACTGCTAAAAAGGAGGCCGGAAGTGGAAGAACTTTTTAATAGGTATCTCGATTTATTTCCTCATTATTTTTTCTTCTTTACCGGTGATTATGCAAACAAATAAGTTAGGAATGTTGACTTTATCTCGACATTAAAAGTTGAATCCTTAAATATTCTACATTTTGTGAAGAAAATGTAATAAATCACTGTAAGCTTTTTTATGAGTATTTTATTGCAATATTAGAAGGATGTTTTTCCTGCGATATGTATTGATGCATGTAGAGATTCCATTAGTCTCCTTGACAACATCAAAACAATCAATCGTTAGCTAAAATCTTTCTGGAATTAATATTGTTGATTCAGTGAGTTACTAGCTAAAAAGTGACCTGCGAATCCCAATAAATATGATATTCTACTATTCTATACACAAACTTAAAAGTTATAACTAAATGTTAAAATCATACCTAATCGTTGAAATTTTATCTAACAACCGTAAGTGTACGATTGTATTTCTTACAGTTAATTGGAGCTTATCTCAGATTGCATATTTCATCAATTATGAATTTTATTTTTCATATATATGTGAGTTATAACTGCACAGCTTCCTAATCGATAATTTAATTTCTTTGATGACAGATTCAGTGCAGGTGCCACTGTCTGGGGACCAAATCAATTGATTGCTTTTCTCGAAAATGAACAAAAGGTTTGTGCGTAGATTAAGGAAAGTAATTAATTTTATTTATAAAGAATGATTCAATGGATATTGTGGAAATTGTTTCTAAATCAGACTCACATTTTATGATCGAATATTCAAAATCTTTATTGTTTCTGACGGTTACGTTTATACGTCGAATACAGAATGTCCACCACGACTTCTTTGACAGGCGATCACCCAAATGTCAAAATTGTCGATGATTTTTCTCAGTGAAAGTGAATCAATGGCATCTATGGCAGGTGTTGAAGCGTCTGTGTACTTTCCAAATAATTCCAAAGAAAATAACCCAAAGGAGTTAAATCGCATGATCTTAGAGGCCAATTGATCTCGCCGTTCCCTTAACATTCTCGCATGATAAAAAATTCCCTTAACATGTTACCGTAACGCTCAAAATTGACATTAACAGTGACTCCATCATGATTTTCAAAAATGCATTGTCCAATAGATTGCACCAGAAAGTCACTTTACAGTCTTATCTAGCAAAAGAAAAACTATGTCAAGGTCGGGAATTCAAAATTAGCCAATCAAAGCGATTTAAATCTATCATTTGCAGCTTTGATTGGCTAATTTTGAATTTCATGACCTTAACATAGTTTTTCTATCGCTCGATGGGCCTTAGATGGGTGTAATGGTTATACTTGACATGCGCAAACACATATTTCGATACTCATGCCTAATATCTCAAAATAATGACAATCAACATCCACGCCATCTAATGGATCATCTTTTACATGACCATTATTATGATCTTGTTAATACCTTGATGATATAAATTTAAGAAATACGAGGTATATGCCGTTTCTTTAGATCAGTTTGCAGTTATATTTTGTGTAATCAAAGTTTCAAAAATATAAATTGGTTTCTATTAAGTGCATCGAACTCGTAAAAGTCGCATAGCGAAAGATTTCTAGAAAGATTAATTGGGAAGACAGTTTATTATTAGTGGGTTTAAAGTATTAAATGAAACTTTGTATTCGAGACAAAATCTAAAACGTGTTAAATTCTAATAAGTTTACTCAATAATAAATAATAAATTAACCTGATTTTTTTTTTCAGATGTCCAATATTACACTAGATGATGCCATGGATATGATAGATATTTATGAACCCAGTGAAGGCAAAGCCGAAGGATTTTTCAGTTTAGACGGTAAAAATCCTGGAATGGGAGAGGGTAGAATAAACTTAATGAAGTAAGCGTATGGAGAGGAAATGATTTTTCTGTTTGATAGGTTTTCGCAAGTTATTACAGTCTGATCTAATGGACATTTTCAATGTGCTACATAAAAGTGTTTACCAGGACATGAGACATCCTTTGTGCCACTACTATATCGCATCATCTCATAATACGTAAATATTTATCTCTTTTGAATTCATTTTGTTTGTTTCTCTTTTCTACATATAAAGTTAAGTTTGGATTAATTTATTTAGATATTTAATGGCTGACCAATTGGCTGGCGAGAGTAGTGTCGAAGGTTACATCCGAGCTTTGAAAAGCGGCTGTCGTTGTGTTGAGCGTAGGAAGATTTCATTTTCGTTAAATACAGTAGAACCCAGTTTATCCGAACTATTAGGACTGTTTGAAAGTTTGAATTATACGAACTCGATGTTAAAATATATATTACAACTTATGTAGGTGTGTTGTTTGTCAAGAATCTGAACATCTTTTATGGGCAAGCTAGTACTAACTCAGTTAAGACATAACAAGTCTGAAATGAGATGGGATAACCTGCGTTTCGTCGAAATTCGCTCCAGTTTTATCTAGGAGAAACTAATTCAGCTTGTAAGAACACACCGAAATTTACCTTGTTCTTGTTCGGATTAACGGACTCTACTGTATATCGATTTTTTTTGCATGAAATACTTGTAACTCCCGATATTATCTTACATTCACCAATTACAATTCTGTTTCTCATTAAACTTTGGATAATGAATATGTAATTAAATTATATTTTTTTCAATGTTAAAATTATTAAGTGGATTTGTGGGATGGACCCAACGGTGAACCAATCATCTACCACGGTTACACCCTCACGTCCAAGATAATGTTGCGAGATGTTCTCCAAGACGCCCTCAAACCCTACGCCTTCGCCACGTCCGAGTGAGTCAACTCGTATGCGGAGTAAATGATTTGTTTTTTAATAGCGCTAAGAAATTTTTGAATTACCTTTCCCCGCATTTATTTATAAATAGCATAGTAAGTCTTTCAAAAAATTCGAAGAAAATCATTAAAAAGAGGATTAGCTCGAAAAGTAAACGCTGTATTAACATGGTAATCAGTCATATTTTTATAATGTGGCAATATCTATTATAAAGAGCATTACCTTATCCAAGGAATTTGGTGAAATTATTTAAATAGCTGGAAAACATTACAAAATATTAAAACATGAACTCAGAAAAATCAAAACTTAATCTCATAGGACGAAACGAGCAGTGAAGGCACTTGTTGAAGATAGAGGCCTTTAAATTTTAAATTCGGAAAGAGCCTTCCCTAATATTGCTTGTATCGTCATAGTGAGTTTGGAAAAATAAAACGAAACTAGAAATGGTGCAGAAACAAAATTGCTTTTGTGACAAAAATCAAGATTGCCGTTAAGTAAGTTGTCACTCAGAAGAAACCGAATTACTTTTCAAGTCATTTTCGTCCAAGCCGTATCTGATGCAGACACACTGCTCCTTTCAGGTTTGCCAGATTTTGATTTTGGATAAACCAAAATCGCAAATGGAACCGTCAACACTTTCTTTAACCTTTATTCCAAGCAGGAAATTTGCCAACAGATTTTATCTGCAGCTGGTTGAAATACGTGCCAGCTATAGCAGTGTCATCTTGAGAGCAATTTCGGGATTATTTCATGACATCCAAAATTCGAAAACTGTAGAGTATAAAATAAAAAGTGATTTATCCATATTTCATTGAAGTTAATTTATAAGCGTTGAAATTATTTGAATGTGCTTTTTAAGCGAATACGGTTTGTGAATTAAGTAAATTTGTACCATATAAGCTTAGGTTGTTAACCAAGGTTAAGTAAGTTATTGTAGAAGTTCTTACCGCGAGTCTTTGTCAAACTTGCAACTGTCACATTAGATCCAAAGATTCTTTTTTAAAAAACGTGTGTTCTTCATTTATTTAATGATAAGTTTCAACGAGTCATGAATTATTAGTACATAAAATGGTAGCTGTATAAGCAAGAAAAGGACAAATTATTTATTAAAGAAATCATTTAAAGAAATCGTTTAACTGTAAGCTGAAATGTCTAATATTCGTCTCCTGTAAACAACATAGATCATGCTTCCCAATTTTCAAAAAAAAAATCACGAATATCAAAGACGTATATCTTAGAGTTTCGTCTTGCTGACATATTTATATCAATTATTAAAGACATAAATTACGGTAATAATATTTGTCAACATTGCCAGATCTTCCTTTTTTCCCTTAACAATTGGCTCCTTGCCATAATCTGCATTCGCTTTGAATTCGCTAAGTTCTCAGAAACGTAAAGTGTAATTTCCTAAAAGAAAGGTACTAAAATGTTTATTTTTAAGATTTATCATTAAAGTAACTAAAAGGTTTCATTTTGAGGGACAAGAAATGTCAGGTACTCTATAGCGTTAACGTTAAGTAATATGATTTCTGCCATTGAATACAACAGTATTAAGCATTTTAAAGTTTACTTCTCATTTATATTGATTATTACTTATTTAAAAGTTGGTATCTTCTTGGTTGATTTGGTATCATGTAATAGGAACATACGTAGTTCCATGGTCTTCGTTAGAAAAAAAAAATTCTATATTTTAACGAATTCATTCGTTCGTTCTAGATTTCCAGTAATATTGTCTCTTGAGAACCATTTGAGTGTTGAACAACAACAGGTTCTTGCCAATCTTTTGAAAACTATATTAGGGGGTAGGTAGAAAAGAAAAGATTAAATTTATTTTCACAATTCTTTCTTTATTTTTTTTTTGTATTTAAAAATGTTTTTGGATATCTTTCCATAGATATGCTATACACTAGCCCCGTTTCACCGCACATGACCGAGCTTCCATCGCCAGTTTATTTAAAAAGGAAAATTTTAGTTAAGGTAATAAAGCAATATTATCGTTCAAAAAGGAGAGTGTTTTTTCAGCTTTTAATTAAAATCTGACAACGTGGACAAATATTTTGCATTAATATAGGGCAAAAAATTACCCGACGTGCGTTTGGATGTTCCTACCAACGAGGTTGATGATCAGCTTTCTGCTTCTGATGAAGAAGAAATCGCACATAATGAAGAACAAAAAGCCAAAGTAAAGATTCATTAATACTTTAATATTGATTATTCGTTGTGATAATGTAGTTTGTATCGCCGCAAAATATTTTACTACTATCTATTCTTTTCTTTAATGCCTCCTATAGTATAAATCAGAGGTAAGACCGTAATGCCAATTTGGGTATAAAATTCATTGGCAAATTTTTGTAATTTTAAAAAACGCGTTACTTAATGAATAGTTTTATTGTATAAGCACGTATACTGTAGAAAATGCATTGAATCAAACATATCTCAATTTTCGTATTTAAATAGCCTTTTTTTCACATTAGGTGAAAAAACTAGCTCCAGAACTCTCTGATTTAGTGAATCTTTGCACAGCAGTGCATTTTAAATCATTTGAACAAAGCGCCAAAGACGGTAAATGGAATAGCTGGACATATTTAATTGAATACAGGCAATCAGTGTATAATCTTTTAATATATTCGTTCTCAAATTCAGGTAAAGTTCAGAATATATCTTCATTATCCGAGAACAAAGCAATGCGATTGGCAACTATTTCAACGAGTGATTTTAAAGATTACAATCGGCGGCAGTTGATGCGGATCTATCCAGCAGGCAAAAGACAAGATTCCAGCAATTATGACCCGATTCCTTTTTGGAACGTAGGATGCCAAATCGGTAAGTTTCCAGATTGCAATTATTTTGTGAAATGGTAAGATTTTGTTTCATTTACCTTTCTCATGTTTGTTTAATTCGACTGTATAGTGGCTTTGAACTACCAGACGAGGGATTTTGCTATGGTTGTGAACGATGCCAAATTCCAAGACAATGGTGAATGTGGTTATGTTTTAAAACCAGAATTCCTTAGAAAAAGTAAGAAAAAAAAATTATATTTGATTTTTTATGTAATCATAACAATACTGTACAAAATTAGAAAGATAAGCAAAAGTTCGTGGAAAACTAGCAAACACTTGATAACAAAACTGAAAGAAAAGACAGAAATTAACCACTTATCTATAGGTATTTAGAAATAACAAAATTTATATCTCCATTTAAAGCATTAAAACAAATTCTTCAAGTTTGCTGTACTACATAAACAAGGGAGCGGTCATAAAAATTTATGAAACAGTTGTCTCAAATATGATAGTTTCTGTTAAAAACTTGATCGCCCTAAAAACTTCTTGGACATGGAATAATCACCTTGAAGCCAAAAACAAAAAAAAACAAAAAAAAACAACATGACTAAGAAATATGCTCATCCTCTTAGCATTCTTTTTTCATAAAGTTTAGCGAAAGATGAGGAACGTTTGACGATAATTAAAGATATAATAACAATTGTTAATAGAAAGTGAAACTGGTAATTTTAAAAGTTGATGTGATCACGAACTTTGTGATAATAATTAATATGGAAATAAAAGTATGAAAGGAATTTTAAGAACTGTTTCAATTATAAAAAAGCTTTAAGTGAGGAAATAAGGGTTTTTTTATAGGATTCAATTTTTTGCATCTTCGATTATTAAATAAAGCATGCATTAATATTTAAAACACATAAGCTACAGAACATGTAAAATATTTAATTGTTCATTAATAACTAGATTTCTTACTTCATTCTAACTGTTGGTACTAATATCATCTTTTACAGGTACTATGGAAACGAGATCTAGAACTAGAAGCAATAGAAAGACAGTCCTTTTGAAGGTAAAGGAATGAACACTGGAATTCTTTCCATAAATGGTCAATACTGAATTTATCATAAGGACATTTTTTTTTCTGATTGCAGGTTATCAGTGGTCAATGCATTCCTAAACCACGTCAGTCAAGTGTTGGAGAGATTATTGACCCTTACGTTATGGTGAATGTGTTAGGACATCCGGACGACCAGATGTCGCATCGAACAAGATACGTTCACAATAACGGTAGGAAGCCTGATTAATTACAAAAATATTAATTAGTTTATTTAATGGTCATATATTTTCCATAATCGTTCTTTCGTAGGAATTTGCATTATCTTTTTTTTTTTTTTTCAGAATGAACTAATATTTTCCTTTTGTTCTTTAGGCTTTAACCCCGTTTGGAATGAAACTTTTAAAATTGAATTAAAGTTCCCTGATCTCGCCTTTCTTCACTTTATCGTTCGTGATTTTAGTTCGATGGGGAAAGACGAGAAGCTCGGTGAATATTGTCTTCCATTTAACTGCGTACAGGAAGGTAATGTCCATTTTGTAGTGGCCGGCAGTTGCCATATTTTGAAACTATTAGGCTGATAAATTAAAGTAATCCTATTCACTGCCTCTCTTAATATACAACTGTCATATTTGATGATGAGGGAAAGCCGTCACTGAATAGAATGTCTAAAGTTTCAAGACAGAGTGTAAATAAAAAAAAATCTGTGCATATTTCCTAAGTATTCTATAGATTACCGAGCTTATTAGGCAACGTATGAAACGACCAAAACGCAGCAAAGACGTGTGCACTTGTAAGGCAGAATCAAACTAAACTAGTGAGTTAAGAGAAATCTACTCTGCAATTCAAAATATCATTCAAGTTCAGACATTTGCAACAAATAGTAGACTAAACCGAATATTTTTATTTACGCTTTACAGTATTTAGTTTACGTTTCATACACGATAGTTGCTCAATATTGCTTTATAATTCCTTAATAAAGTTCTCTAATCCCTGTGTTTTGGTTTAGAGAACTTTTGGTTTACAAATCGTAATTCGTTAACAAAAAGTCCCTGTGTTGTCGATTATATTTTCCAAAAAATGTTGGACATACTAAAGATATTCTATTAAAATCCCTAAGTAAAGTAAACAGAGTGAATACAAAAATCTGAACCCCCCCCCCTTTTATTTTTTGAACCGAAGCAGATATGTCAATTTTGATGAATCCAATGAATAGGAAGTTGTGGGTGGCCTATCCCATGGTGCACTTTTCATCATCCCAAATATGCAAATTAGGACACATTCAAAATTTATCTCAAAAACCGTAAGGGATAGAGAAAAAACCCAATTGCAAACTTGCTCAGCATAAAAAAACAAACAAAACATAAAAAAATCATCCAAATCGGACCAACCAATCACCCACAATCACGTAGTGAGCTGTTTGTAGCTTACAAACAGTCACACTGCACAAACAAGTTACTTCAAACAGTTTAAAAAAAAATTAATCAACAAAATGCTCGATGTGACGACCGTGGGCACCATAACACAATTGGGCACGGAACCTAACTGACGCCAAAATATCGGCAAGCATGGCTGGTGTCACTCCTCGGCACGCTTCTTGGATTCGTTGAACCAGATCCTCCAGTGAGGCGGGCTGCGTAGCATAAACCTTGTCCTTCAGGTATCCCCACAAGAAAAAGTCAAGTGGTGTAAAATCAGGGGAGCGGGGTGGCCAACGAACTGGTCCTCCTCGGCTGATCCATTGTTTTCCAAACATCTCACTTAGACGCTCGCGAACGACCAACCCGTAATGTGGAGGAGCTCCATCATGCTGAAACCACATGCGCTGATACGAGGCTAAGGGCAAATTGTCAATGAAATCTGTGACTACCACGTTGAGAATTTCAGCCCGGTAGTGTTCTCCAGTCAGTGTTCCATCGTAAAAATACGGTCCAACCACAGTGTCATTGTACAATCCACACCACACATTATCGGCCTCGGTGGCTCAGTGGTCGCGTGATCGCCTCTGATGCCCCAGTACGCGGTTCGACCCCGGCCGAGGACGACGAGGATCTTTTCAGGGGGAAAATCCTGAGATCACGCACTTCCTTCGGAAGGGAAGTAAAGCCGTTGGTCCCGTGTAATCGTTTGCCGCTGCACTTTAAAGAACCCTTGCGAGGCAAAATTTGCGGCCCCTATAACGCCGTCCTGTAATGACCATGGCAGTTGAAAAGGACGTTAATACCAAACAAACCAAACCAAACACCACACAGTGATTCTCCAGTTCACTTGATGAGTTGCTTCTCGCAGACATCGTGGGTTTTCGTCTGTCCAATGATGATGGTTGTGCCTGTTGATAACTCCATCCCTGGTGAACTAGGCTTCATCTGTCCACAACACCTCATGAATGAAGTTTGGTATGTCATCCAGGTAAGTAATCAGTTGCAGAAGGCGGCCCTAGCAACATAATCCATGGGCAGTAACTCCTGGTGAAAATGAATATGGTATGGGTGAAAATGATGTGCGTGTAGAATGTTGAGAACAGTTCTCTGATGGCACCCAACATCTGCAGCAATTGCTCTGCTGCTTGTGTGGGGATTTGCACAACTGCTGCCAGAACTAGTGTTGTTGTATCCTCGTCGCCTTGTGCCCTTGGTCGTCCTCGTTCTGCATTAGCATTCCCTGTAGCCTCGAATCTTTGAATAATGTGACGCATTGTTTGACGAGATGGATGGCGTTCGTTAGAGTATCTGTCTCGATACAACCTAACTGCAGCATGTAGGTTTCTCCTTGCCTTTCCGAAGCAGAAGATCATGTTGACCATTTCCGGAACAGTGTAGCTTGCCATCCTGGAATTGTTCTGTTTTCTGTGTGCTGAAACATGCCTTTTATTTGCTTTTCCGCATGAAAGTGAATGTGAGTATGGTAATTTATGGTAATTTTTTGATTTGCATGCTTTACATGGTGGAAATATCAACATTCAGTTTTCCTTGTGCAGTGTGACTGTTTGTAAGCTACAAACAGTTCACCACGTGATTGTGGGTGATTGGTTGGTCCGATTTGGATGATCTTTTTTTTGTTTTGTTTGTTTTTTTATGCTGAACAAGTTTGCAATTGGGTTTTTTTCTCTATCCCTTACGGTTTTTGAGATAAATTTTGAATGTGTCCTAATTTGCATATTTGGGATGATGAAAAGTGCACCATGGGATAGGCCACCCACAACTTCCTATTCATTTGATTCATCAAAATTGACATATCTGCTTCGGTTCATAAAATAAAAGGGGGGTTTAGGCTTTTGTATTCACCCTGTATAATGAAGTTTAATGAGGCCTTACAATACAATATGACGAAAGTAATCTTTCAAACCGGCTTCGCCATTTTCTCCCAGCATTTGCCCTGAAGAAGCTGGAAATAAGCGGCGATACCGATCGGAAAGATTACTTCTGTCATAATGTAATGTAATACCTCATTAAACTTCATTAGTAAAAACAATACAGAAGACCCTCTTTTCCACTAAGTAAAGTATACAGGGTGTATACTAACTCTGTGTACAAACTTTTAGGGCTGGTAGAGAACCTTATTTTGAATATATTTTGCCAATAAACTAGGGGTCGCAAATCAATCCTTGATACAAAAAAAAACTGTCAAACATCTTGCATACAATGGATGTCTGAGACTTCCTCATAATATTGTCTCTCTCGTTAATGTAGTTCCAGAAAATAGAGAAATTAGAAAACTTGATACTGAGGGTCACAACGTTTTTAATAACCAGATACTACAAACTGTTGACCATGACCCTAAACCCTTTAGATTTTTTCTTCTGGGTACATCTCATGTATGTGGTGTACGATACTCCTGTGAATTCGGAAGAGGAACTGGTAGAAATTCAGTGACAAGATGCTGTGAGGCACGCATTGCTGCTCATGGCCAACAGTTTGAGCACCTTTTATAATTATACAAAATGTAGTATTTGGTTATTAAAAACGTTTGACCATCAGTGTCAAGTTTCTAATTTCTCCGTTTTCTGGAAATACATTAACGGGAGAGAGAATATTATGAGGAAGTCTCAGACAGCCGTTGTACAGTATGTATGATGTTTGACAATTTTTTATGTATCAGGGATTCATTGGCAAAATATATTCAAAATAAGGTCCTCTACCATCTCTAAAGTTTGTACACAGAGTTCGTAAATACCTCGTATAATCTATCATGCCTTACCCAAAATACTAGATATTCTTTAGAATACCTAGGCATCCTATACAATATCTTAGTTTCACACTTTGTCGATAACATATAACCCAGAGATTCGATAGCACTTGAGTTAATTCTTCAAATGGTCACCAGAGTCCTTGCTGCCATGTTTACCTTTACTATTGCCAGTTTTTCAAATATCATTAAAGAAGGGTTTGAAATTAAGTTAAAGTTCTTGTTTATTCTAAATTAATAGTCTCTCTAGGTTTCCTAATATTTAATTTAAATCCATTGAACTAGATTACGGCAATACGGAGCACTGACCATACAGGGCATGGCAGATAATGACAATTCAACTAAAATGCAAGTATAACTGATTTTGAGCATGTCAATGGATGATTTTATTCATTAGAAAATAATGAAACTTTTTTAGTAGAATTTGTGTAGCTTTTGGCGCTGTGTTTTTGTTGAAGAGAAATAACTTTTGATGAGGATGTCGATAGACGACAAGGCTAGCAGCTCTACCATCTAAGAAAAATATTCAGACACTGCTTTGAAATTGAATGTAAAATGTACGAATATGTTAGATACACCGTTGTTAAGAGAAGATTACATAGTTGCGGTCAATTTCTGATAACTGTATACGTTTCAAACCATGAGTAAAAGGTTTTTGGAAATAAAAATAATTCCAACATTCAGGGTGAGAATTGGCGCTCCACAGAGAGACGTTATACAACAATTAGCACGGCATAAAATTAATTTTATATCTATGCTTAGTGTCGCAGATATGTTTTGCACCATGTTGCCAGGTGACGTCCAAATTTTACCGCTAGCAGCACCAACTCTCCCCCTGGTGACTGTCTTCGAAAATCTTTTCCATATGGTCTGCAACGTGCACACACATGATCGCATTCCGTCCGCTGAGTGTCCTTGTAAATGGTGCTGAATAGAGTTACTTTAAATTTGATCATTGTAGCCTACATTTCAATTTGTTATTATTCTTATAAAATATACCAAACTTACTCTTTCTAGGTTATCGCCATGTTCACCTTCGGGACGACCAAAACCGACCCATGATTCCAGCATCTGTTTTCGTTCATGTGACAATTCAATGAATGCACTCGTGAAAGCAAACGTAATATCAACTCAAAAGAAGAGGCAGAGAGAAAAAAAAGGCGCTTTTGTTAAAATGAGTGTTTCCTTTTTCTTAATAGCCGAGTGAACTTTTAGCCTAATCTACCCTCTTAAACGATATAAAACTAGTAAGAATGGCCCCTTACTGTGCCTTCTAGTGTAATTAATTTTCCTATGCATTAAAAAGACGACAACTTTATACGCGACAGTGATACGAATCATATTTCGTTTTTAAAATTATGTAGCACCACATCATTGGTTGGATCAGTTTTTTATATTTCACAGTCGATTATTATAATTGAGGACCAACACAAATTGTTTTTAATTTCCCCAACTTCACAGACACTGCCTTATTTTCCATTACCATTTGTTTTGGTAATAGCACAAAACATTTTTGAGATTTTTCATTCAAACTCCTACAAGAATTCATTCATTGCCAAACTCTTCCTAAATGAGAAAGACTTTACACAGAAATTCATTTGATTGATAACATGACTAATTTAAAAAAGCTAAATGAATTTACTAGACTAATCAATATTTATAAAAACAAAAAAAACAACTATTTCTTAAAAGATGTATCTACTTAAGAGAATATCTGCTGGTGATTATGACAGTAGTCTAAGTCGAAAAACCAAAAAAGATAAGTTTATCGCATTTTTTTTGCATTGTATCTACGTGGATTACGTTAATGTAAAAATCGTGTTTGTTAATAGTTTAAAAGTCATCTTTGTTAGTCTGCTTGATAAGTTAATAGTCAAACATAATACATGTTTATTTTACAAGACTCGAAAAATATTACTTAGACCATTGACATAGCCACCGGCTCATTTTATAATGTTTTAATAATTCAGTTACGCTACTGATAACAGAATATAATCTCGCCCTAAAAACAAGGCCGCTAGGAATCTAGATTTCAAATCTAGATTATTTATTATTATTTGTATCTTTTTTTTTTAATAATTTAATATTCTTTCTAATAATGTCGATGAATTGTTTTAAAAATTTTTCGCTTGTAAAGAATCTGTCAAAACATGCAGCTGTAGAGACGGAGAAAGAAAAAACTAAGCAGCTCGTTTTAAAACAATTTGTTTTGCTGTGATATAAAATATATTTTGGTAAGAGTCTATATAAAGTGTATATTGTAATGTTTCTTTTGTAAATAGCTGCTTAAAGATGATATTTGAAGCCGAGTTAATTTGCATTTTCGTTCTTTATTTTTTGACAATTAATCGCCACCCGCCATAATAATGAGTTATGAATTTGTTACAAAATAATCACGTCGTTATTTAAAAAGAGACTCTTATATACACAATACAGAAGAAAATGATAATCTTATAAATTTGATACGATTTACTAGTGTGTGTCTAATGTTTATCGAAACTAATAAACAATTTTACACTTATCAAGAACAAATTTCAACAATAGTACAAACGTCAGTGTTACAAGTTTGAAAAAGAATTTTTGAAGTGATTGTTTTGAACTTTCCAGAAAGCACAAATTGTCTAAATTTTAAAATGTAAAATAGGTATTTTGACAATGTTTTTCCATGTTAAGAGAGTATAATTTTTAATATTGCGAACTTTAAATTTTAAAATTGATAAATTGTACTAGAGTTCTAGTTATTAATAACATAATGTAATAGAGAGATTGTTGCTGCTACTATTTATTCAAACTTGAAAATTAACCTCCTTCAAATGAATATTGCTTTTAAAGCGTACCAAGGAAGATTAGAAAATGTTATCTTTTGCTTTTTGAAAAAAATCTTTGAATCTCGTATCTTTTTTTAATGGATATCTTGACGACAATTGAAGAAATGATCTTATTTAATAATTTTGTAAATGAATATAAGTGCTAAGATTGTTATTAAGAATTCTTGGAAAAGGAGGTTAAAATACTAGCAGTATTAAGAAACTTTTAAGAATTTTTATATTTTTCAAAGTAAGTTCCAATTTAAACCTCTCGGAAAAAAAAATAGGAAAACCATCTGAATTTATATGAACAAATGTATTTATGTTAAAATGTAAAGGTTGAAATTCTGTTGAATAAAACCTCACTTGTTACATTTAATTTGTTTTGTTTCTTTATCTCTACGTTTAAAAAACAGATTTATTTCGTTATCATGCTCAGATTATTCAACAATAAACATATGAAAATCGTTGCATAAGGGTATTAATAAAAAGCCTTTACTGATAGAACGACGTAAGAAGCGCGATCTTTGCACCCACAATGTGCCTCCCTCCCCTACTTTCCATTCCTTCCTTCCTTCCCTTTACCTTCGACAACGGAACTTGTCATAGTCTGTGGCAGTCTCCGTCAGTCAGCAGACCTTTGATTTGTTGATTGAAAGGCGTGCACAATAGATAAGGAATGGCTTCGGGTAGTTCTTCAGAAAACTAACTCTTTGAAATCGGTTGGGCCGCGTTCACTTTACTCTTCGAGGCGTCTTCCATTTCTGTTGGGTACATTTGGTGGTGGTTCTCTTGATGCAAGACTCATGGCTGAAAGAAAACGTTGGTCTCTACAAGACCGGATATTGTTTAAAAAGCCATCGTCGGCTGCAGATACATCCCGCAAGCCTAAAATTCAGGAAAGGCATAGTGAGTACATTATCATGTTGATTGCGCAATAAGATTTTGCATTAGTAACTTTAAGCTTTGGCATTAGAGTGAAACTATACAAATACTTTCAAACCTGGACGAAATTATAATTTTATATGCCTTTGGTTTTATAGTTTTAAAACATTATTATTATTTGTAAGAATTTCTAATTTTCATTAAACTAAATTTATTACAGTTGTAATAGAAGTCGTTACAATCACGTTGTGTAGTATTTAAAATACTCTAGAAATGAATTCACTCTGATTTCTTATTCGTATACAGTAGCATTTACTGTGCTATCTAAATCAAATGTCATGAGTCAGCTCATTTCCAGATTTTAAGAAGCACGGAATTTTTTATCGAAAGAGAACTTCCTGATTCCAATAACAGAGGTGATTCAGATTGCGTCCAATTATGTTCGAGAATATTTAAGAACGGAAATTAAAAATTACTACTGTAAATCCAAAATAATGGCATCGTCCTCTTCAGGAAGTGCGTATGCAGAGTTTCTGTTCTTTAATATTTTTAAAGCGAAGTACTAATTTAGAAACTTATTTCTTCAAGAACCAGTTTAATATTTATGAAATTCGTTTGTTTACTCTTAGCGGTAATTGCTGGAAATAATTTTTACAGTTTCGGTAGATTTGTTTTGATAGGAAAATTCATGTAATAAGAGTGTTATATTGCAACTTTGTTTAAAACGCTTTTCTCGTATCTATTAATGCTTAGCTGTAACTTCTAAATATAGAAACCCAGATAAACTATAAACTGATTACGAGATTTTTTCATAATAATTACTTCCAGTTGAATGCAATTAAAGAAAAAAAAAACAACTTTATTTGTAAAAGCTCTAAAATAATATTAGAAGCTATGGAGATTGTTTTCCATAATAATTAATTATTATGTAGGTTTCCTGTTGGAAAGTTTGGTATATTTAGAAAAAATCCGGGAATAAATGGCGAAACCAGTCGGAAACTCACTTCACCTTACTATGTAAAGTATCTGCCGAGTTCGTTATAGAAAAAAAAAGCTAAGAACCATGGGCGTCCGCAGCAACTTTTTCGGTGGGGGCAAAGACAGATTTTCACGAATATCATAAAAATCGTATGCTTTCGAGTAGAGCTGAGACGATGCCTATATTCTATACGATATCGATAATCGAAAGTTTTCGATATCGATTTTAGTTTTTTTTTTTTTTTTAACCCATTATCGATATTTCATTTTACGATTATACTGTTCTGCATCAAAATTCTCCCGAAATCAGAAAAATATGAGGTGTTTTGTTTTTAGGTGTTTAAAAAAATTTCTATCGCCAACAGTTTCTTGGCAAGACTCATTTTATTACAGTGAAACCTCCTATAGCGGACACCTCCTAATAGGGGACGGTTTAACAAGCCCTTTGATTTCTCTCTTGTTTTCCCTCTAAATAAAGGACACCTCTATTTAGCGGACAAAATGGTACCATCGGTGTCCGCTATTTGGAGGTTTCACTGTATTAAAGTTTTTTTCTGAAAGTTCAAGTATATCATTCTTCTTGGGGATTTTCAATCAAATCTTGGATTTGTGAAAGCAATGGATAAAGTGGGAGATGGTTTTGGAATATCTAAAGGAACAGTTCCCTCAGTTGAGTGACACAAAAATAAGACGGAATTTTGGTTGGTTCTCAAATCCCCTTGCAGACTTTCACTGGAAAAACTCAATAGAACAGAAAGAAGAGCGTGGAAAGCATTTGGATTTGTGTTGAAAAAAATTTTTTCGGCAAAAACGATCGTTACTCAAAAACGCAAAGCCCAAGTAAATTTTCTGAAGAGAGTAAAATAAAACGAAATAAAAATCCCCATTATAAGATTCGAAATGCGCATTCAAAAACTCCAAAGCTAGTTACCAAAGCTCCAAACCATCTGGTTTTTTTTTGGCTTACAAGAGGAACTTACAATCTTTGTCCCCATTCTCACCTATGGTCATGAGGCTTGGGTAATGACCGAAAGAGTGCGATCGCGAGTACAAGTGGCCGAAATGAGATTTCTGAGAGGTGTGGCAGGTGTTACCCTACTAGATAGTGTACAGCAGCATTATAAGGGAATCTTTAGGTGTTGAGCCGCTACTTCTCCGCATTGAGAGATCTCAGTTGCGCTGGTATGGCCACGTGATACGGATGCCGCAAACTAGTCTTCCTAGGCAGTTATTTTCCAAGCCGGTGGGTAAGAGACCAAGGGGTCGACCTAGAACCAGGTGGCTAGACTACATGGAGAATCTGGGTTCGAGTCGCTTGGATATTACCAGGGAGGACATGCGCCTGATGGCGGAAGATCGCGATCGCTGGAGATCCTCCATAGAGCTGCTGCCCCCGCGACCCTAACGGATAAGCGGGTTTGAAAAGTAAGAGGAACTTACAAGATAGGGTCTTCGATTTTTTTAATATTTATAAGATTTGAAGATCAGTACAGGGACATAAATTTCCTGAAGTAGTACGTTGCGCTTCTCTAAAATACTCGAGGAAATCGACTTTGAAGTATTTCCAAGCGATAGAAGTACAGAAAATTTTAACTTGGTCAGAGTCACGATTTGCCGATCGCGTACCGCTCTGGTGTCAAGAGTGGAATCGCCAGTTCGATCTCACTGGCCGCAACTTCTTTTTTATTAATGTTTTTTGGATCCTATATCTATTATCAAATTGAAAAGTCAATTAACAAATATTTAATCGTATTTTTTTAAATAAAAATAACATCTTTTTATTTTTAGTTACCACTCGCTTCAAAATACGAATATTTATAATAAATTAAAATTTGGTACCAAAATGAAAAATATCAAATAAAAAAATAAAAATACTTTATTATTTCTAGAGATTACGTGTAATCGAGTAAATATAAAAATAATAATAAAAACAAAAATGATAGTAATAAAAATTTGTTTTAATATACAGTGGTACAGAGGAAAGGTAATATTTCGTGTAGACATAGAATAAGGTATTGTAGGTGAAAAAATTTATATAAAATCTTTACACTTGAAAGTATTATAAGTAGCACTTGAATGGACATGCGATATAAAAATATTTAATGTAAAAATAATTAAATAAAATTTAAAACTAAAATTAATAATAAAATAATAATGATAAAAAGTCACTTTTTTTTGCCCACAATTTGGGGTTAAGTTTATATCGCATGTTCATTCAAATTTATATAAACATGTCTTTTATTAATGGTTTCTGTTATACAGCTATTTGAAATTTAAATTATGAAGTTTCTAATACGGTTTTTATTTTATTGCATTAACATTCCAATAACTTCATCATAATAAATTTTCGAATATTCCGCCACGTACTTCGATGCATTTTTCAATTCTTGCGAGAAGGTGGCGAGTTGCGCGCCTGAAGACATGTTCTCTTAATTGGTCCACAGTATCTGTTATACGTGCAATAAGCTCGTCTTGTGTATTGACTAGTTTTATAAACCTCACACTTGAACCAACCCACAAACAGAAATCCAAGGGTCAGGTGATCTTGGCGGCCAACTAAGTGTTCCACCGCGACCAATCCAGCGATATTAGAAACTTCATAATTTTAATTTCAAATAGCTGTATCTCAGAAACCGCTAATAAAAGATTACATGTTTACATAAACTTTTTGATTTACATACAATAAGTCATTCTATACCAACACGAAATACTGAGTTTTCCTCCCGGTATAGTGTGAAATAATATAATGAAACAATAATATTTTACAAGCTAATGTTACATGAGCCAGGATAATATTCATTATAAAAACAGACGAAACAATTGCTAATATTGCAATAGACATAGGATTGAAAAAAAAAATAAATAAGAAGTTTCGGTCAGCGAGAATCGAACTAGCAATTCCACTCTTTTGATACCAGAGCACTAAGTGATCGGCAATTGTGACTCTGACTGTAAGTTAAAATTTTCTATACTTCTGTTGCTTGGAAATATTTTAAAGTCTATTTTCTCGAGTACTTTGAGAAGCGCATCGTACAGTTTCAGGAAACTGATATCCGGATACTAACCTTCTTCAAATCTTATCACTATAAAAAATATTAAAAAAAAATTAAAAAATCGAAGACCCGTCAGCTCCCCTTGTTAGTCAATTATCTAAATAATCGATGTCGTTTAAGTCTATATATCGTATCATTCCTAGCCTTACTATCGGATGGAGGGGCAAATGACCCGTTTGCTCTCCCTCTCCCGCCTGCGGATGCCCATGCTAAGAACTTTCCTGTCACGATTAAAATAATGAACCTCCTTATAACTGTATAACTGACTAATTTTCAAGTTAACAGCCTGTGGAGGAAAGGCACCCGGGCAGATTCCCAACGTTGGATTAATTAAAAAAAGAAAATCTTCTTAGTCTTTATGCGCTTAAATACTTGAGTTTACTCTAAAATTTAAGTCATCCCCTTTCACCTTAAAAATAAATTTGTAAAAAATGACTTTTCCTTCGATTGGTGTGAAATATAATATTAGATATTAAGATTATCACCACTTGGTATCTTTTAGACAGAAGTAATCAGTTCGCTGTTTGTTTGGTGATATGGGTTATCTTAAGCTGGTTTGTTTATTTATTTATTTAAAAACTTAACACTATTTCTCATTAACACATGTCTAAGTACAAAAACTGATAAGAAAGCGAATTTGCAGTGGATGTAAATACAAGTTTTCATAAACAAGTGAAATAATAAATATATTTTCCTTATATTTTTGATCATGACTTTTTATATATCGAAGAAAAACTTTTCTCTCCTCTTTTCCTCTCGGTTAGTCTTTGTAATTATTTAGGCTTTCCTTTCTTGATTTTTTTTTGTCAATCTAAATCGTAGGCATTGCTCCTAAAGACCTAGATAGCTCTATAAATTTAATGGAAATTGGCTCAGAGTTGCTGAAGATTCGAGGCTACAGAAAGCGTTACCAGCGAAAGTACCTGATCGACAACGAATTCCACAAACTGTTTTATTTGGGATCACAGAAAAAATATTGCTTGAAGCCTAATACAAACAGTAAGTTAAATAATTTTCTTTAAGTAATTTTCCGCCTAACTTGACCTCTAGCGAAATTCTCTTAATTATATATCGAGCAAATCGAACTTTCTTTCTTCTTAACCGCAGTTGATTTCAGAGATATTCACGAGATTCGTCGAGGATGGAAAACTGATACGTTCAATGCAGTTGTTAGTTGTATGCGCTCCCGGAAACGTACTGGTGAATTGAATGAGTCCTGTTGCTTTTCCATTATTCACGGCCCCCAGTACCAGAGTCTCGATTTAGTCTGTCCCAGCGAAAAAGTGTGCAACGAATGGGTTCAAGGACTGGCTCACCTTTTAGCGAGGCAAAAAAGCGTCAAAAGGGAACAGGCACGAGACCGATATCCTTTACTTGTCAGGGAAATTTAACATTTCCCCATCTGATTGTGTTAAGATCATTGAATTTATAATTATGTTTAGCCGTATAAAATAAAAATGCTGTAAATGAAAATCAATTGAGCTTCGTATTTATTTCGTGATCAAAGAAGTGACTTTTCTGAGAGTTAAGTCGTTACTGTCTCTGGGTCATGCCACTGTGAGCAGTATATCATACAAAAGACTCAAATGAAAATGATGTTATTTAGGGAAATTTAAGAGCTGACCATTGACAGCTTCAACCGCTAAAATGGAATGTAGCTCGTACCAAATAATAACATCGAACTCCATGCACCATACTGTGAAATATTCTAAGTGACATTTAACTTCAGATACAATTCTGCTAAAATTAGTTTCTTTCACTTTCAGCTTCTTTTACGCAGCGTTTTTATTTTATACAAAATGATGAACCCGAAGTAGATATGAGATACTGGGTGACGAAGGGACGGTCAGCGTTGCAAAATCTCTTGAACCAATTACTGCGCTGTTTACCTACATGCATCAGAGAACTTGATTCACACGAAACATTCCCAGTCCATGACAGAACCAGGCTATAAAGTCCGAAATCATACATGACTGATACATCGCCTCAGCTGTATACATCAAACACGGAATATGCCATAAAGATGGTGTCAGATGATTACAGACCAATTACAGCCGCTGAAAGAAGCGGGCGACTTTATGGGGTCGTTGGCCGTTATAGCCAATACAGGCGACATACGATATATAGAAGCGTTCGGAAATTGTCCTCCGCAGTTGTCTGTTGTATAAGTCGGTCATTTCACGAATTGTTGCCAGTTTGTTGGAGTACTCAACCTATCCAAGCGACTTATCCTTGTTGACGAGATGTTATTAGCTTGACGTTTTCTGCGTATTGCAGGATTCTCGGTAAACATGAGCAACACTTGTACCATTAACCAGTCCCCATAGTTAAACCTCCACATAAAACCAAAGATCCAGGTCATTCCAAGAGAAGCAACCCAACATAATAACTCTATCCCGACCAAATTTAACGTTCGCCGGGCATTATTTAACCTATGCGCAACAATCAGACTGCCAAAATGTGTAGCGAGATTTATCAACGGAATCTGATTCCATTGCTCAATAGTCCCGTTATGATGAGCTTTGCACCACTTTAATCTTCGTTGAGCCATCGTGACCTTAGGCTTATGGGCAGCAGCTTTCCCATGGTAGTCCACCTGTTTCAACAATTCTGGCGCTGACGATGATTCCTGATGCTCGTCCAAATTCTAGGTTCCTGGTTCGAGCTCAGGCTGTGGAAGTTTCTTTCCTATTTTCATTTATAATGTAAATATCTGATGTATGGCATTTGAATAAAAAAAAAAACCTTATGATATTTTTTTATCCTAACCATTCATTTGAAAATTATAAGTGCAAATTTTCGCCTTAACTACTTTCTTTTAAATGGATCGAGAGAAAGTTTCGGCAAGCTGACATAAACAGATCGGGCTCTTTAAGCCTTGATGAATGTCTTGGTTTGTTCCACGATCTCAACATTGAAATGACAGTAGGGGACATTCTCAGAATATTCAAAGTAAGTATTTTTTCTTTGTATATAATAGAAATAGTACTCTTTTATTTGCCAAACTATTTTATGCCCTAAGCAATGCCAATGTAAGGCCAAAATTTAGCGGTTCATCATTCCAAAGTGAGATCTGCACAATAGGTGGCTACTTGGCCTATATAGTAACCTTACTTTAGTAAGGTGTCGAAATACTTTTCCATTTTTTTTTCCAAAACTTTAAATAGGTAGCACTGCACTTGCAAGATTTTTCAGAATATTACAAAATGACCCTTTGCTTATCTACAACTTTCCAAAATGTCGGTCTCCTTTATTTACCTCTTTATCCAGTGTAGAAAAGAATAGCATTGTTAATTTAAATGCCAGTTTCAATTGTGGTGCATTGTTAATTTTTGCTTATTAGAAAAATCTCCAACAATTGACAGGCCTATTCGTTCTTACGTTGGAACATTAAGCAAGAAAGAAAATCTAGTCACGTACAATTAAATTTCTGTCTGCCTGATGGAAGCCGAAACATGACATAGCGTATTATCGTCCAAAATTTCCTTGTGGGATTCAGAGTTCATATTGCATTTTTCATGCAAGGGTCCCAAGCTATGCCATGAAAAACATCCTCATGTCATGATTCCGCCACCAACAAACTTCACGGTTGGAACGATGCATTCGGGTAAAAGTAAGGGTGCATTCGCATACCCAGAGACGTTCATCCGACTCTCCACTTAAAATATAGCGCGATTCTTCACGCCACAAAATGTTTTTTCACTATTCGACAGTCCAATGTCGGCATTCCAAACACCATTGGAATTTGGCAACCTTGATGCTTGCCAAGACGTTTGGCTTGTGTGCAGCTACACATCCGAGAATTCCGAATGCATGCAGTTTTCTTTCCGCAAAATGTTGTAATGCACACTGACTGACTCTTGTTGCCTGTTGGAACTCCTTGACAACTTTCCCGTCGGTCGCTTTGTCTGTTTTGGGGATCGTCCGACGTGGGGCGTGCTTATGCAGGAAGAAACGTGGCTGCGAAAATTTTTCCGAAATTTCACGAATAGACATGCCTGCAATATAGCACCAGATTATTACTCCTCTCTCAAAGTCACTAAGTTCCCTTCATTTAGCCATTCTGCACCTACGACCAAATTACCATACCAACACACAATAAAATCACTTCAATGTTGATGTGTGAACATGGGTTTCAACGGGCAAGTCAGATTTCATGTAAATTAGGTGTCCGTTCCATTATTGTAGGGTAGTGTATGTACTTACAAGTCTTAAATAAAATTTTGGGTATTAAAATATCTGCTTCCTTATTTTTTGTCACTCTTTAATATACAAGAGAATTAAAATTAATTTAAATTAATATCACTAATTATTATCGTTCTTGAAGGAATGTAAAATAAGCAGGAAATCTATTGAAGGAGAAGACATGTTGGATGCGACTGACTTCATAAAATTTTATAAAATATTAGATTCCAGACCAGAATTGGAAGAAGTTTTTGAAAAGTAAGATGAATGTAGATAATCATATTGTTTAAATATAGGGTTATTCTAAATAATTTAAACTATAAGTAATACGTATTTAATAGATCAATAAAAAGGATGTTAACGAATGATCAAAATATGCCATATATATAGATAAATAAAATAAAATAAATGTCATATAAAAATGTGGCATATGTCGCTTAGTTTTATTTAATTACAGGTACTTTTTAGTTTTAATCTATGCGTAATTCTAGAGATATCAAATGGATAATGAGATCTAATAAAAGCTAAGCAGCTATGCCTTACTCTCTCCCATATTCGATTATCTCCTTCCACAACCTTATTTCATTGGTATTACAATTAGCTTATCCATAAACAAGGTTCAGAGAAGATAAAGAAACCGAAGAAATTCTTTAAGCATATCATATTACAATGTAGAAAAGGGAAGGACAAATTCCGCGACGTTCGCTATCCCTGCTCCGCTAGTTGAGCTAAGATACATTCTACCCAGGTATGAAACTAGTTTGGCACCGTTTTTCTCCCACGTGACAGAGGGCGCTGCGGTGCCATGCCATGTACATTGGGGAGTCTGCTATTTTAATGTTTTACTCTTGTATTTTCTTTATTATTTTTTTTATTTTACTGCATTTTTTAAGTAAGTGGTGTCTAAACATATATACAAAATCAAGTGACAATTCAAACATTTTATTTTCTATAATTTTGACAATTTTCCGTGGCTTTTTTGTTTTTCAATGTGTTTGATTCCTCTGTTTATAGATTTAATATAAAAATGCATTCATATGGTAACGTAGAATTTTGTCACAGATTTTAAGATGTCAATTTGGTGGGTGTTGCATCCAATAGGGAATTTGGAAACCTTATCGATTTCTTCCAAAACGAGCAACACCAAATCCCCATAAATTGGGCTGCACTTCAAAACATTCCCCATGCATCTTTCTATTGCCAGTAATTGATGATGCAGTGCTTTCGAGGGGAAAATGGCAGCTTGAAGATTTTTCATTTTTGCCTCAGTTAACTAATTTGTGCTTCAGCAAAAGTCTTGCATAGCAATTTTTCTCCACATGTATCGCAATGGAATTTTGATCGTATTTTACATCATCATCTAGCTTTGGCTTCCCTCGAGGAATTGTTATCACTTCACCATTCACAATATGTGTGTAAACACGTTCAATCTTTGATTCCTGACAGGAGAAATATAGCAGTCAATACCAACTGGTTGAAATTACCCTTAATTATAATTATTATAAATATTAATACAAACAACTGTACAAATTAAATAGAGGAAAAATATAGTTAACCTACCGGAAAATGCAATTCGCACACACGATCACCAGCTTTCAATTCTCGATCTTTTCTAGGAATGGCATTTTTCCACTTTGAAAATAAGGTTGCATCCTTAGGAACAATAAACTGGCTAATACGTTTAGCATTCTTATACCCAGACTTAAAACCTGGTACACAGCAATAGTACATGATTTTTGGCTCTAAAAGTGAACAAAACTATGAAGGAATACACGTGTTGAAGTGGAAATATCTCACGTCGTTCTACAGTAGCGCCCTCAAGCGTAGGTCAGAAAAAAATTGCCTCGCCTTGGCAGGAACTTGGGTACCTGGGTAGAATGTATCTTAGTTGAGCTGATTTGTGACTTCATGGAAGTCCGTATAGACCTTGCCTGACGAAAAAATCGCCACAAGAGGGAGACGGGTCGGTCAGCAAAAAAGACTTCCGGTTTTACCAGATACTCGGCATCAGCATAGCGTCCGAGCGAATTCGGGAGTGATTTAAATTTAAGAAATGCCTAATAGTTGTGCAACAGTGCATTAGAAAAATTAATGGGAAAAAATACGGCATGGGAAAATTAATCAGCCGATTCTTTTCTGTATTTTCTAACTCTTTATGAAACGGAAAACGATAGGATCAGTTTATTTTACTTCCTTGGCTAACAAATGTTGCACAAACTGTTCTAATACAAATTTTCTGTCTGAGATTCGGTTCTTTCGATTTTCACGAGATTCACAACGCCAACATGCATGGATCAATGCCGTAGATCAAAATAACTGACAAGGGAATCCCTCGAACATGTATGTCACAGATTTCCACCAAATTGAAATATGTTACTCATCTGAAGCAAAATAAGAGTGCGAAATTGTGTTTCTTTCAAAATAAACCGCAAAAACGAAAAAATGTCAGCATACATAGCCATACAATGACTCCATTATTAAAGCGGTTAGGCTATGTGGGTTCCCTTGTGAGTGCAAATTATTTATTTACTAGAATTCCATCTGTCACATGACGGGTATCAACCATAAAGGTTGAAGGGTAAAGAAACGAAGGTGGAGCATCAATGGTTTTCAAAACTTAATATTCTGCAACAATATAGTGCTTATCTGCATAAAGCATTTTTCAGTTTATTTATTTAATTCACAACAATGACTGAGTATTGTCTTAAACTACAACAGTCCTTGGATTCGGACGGATTGTTTTAACTTTTTTTGTTGGCCTCGGACGGACCGACGGACGGACGGATAAGAGAATAAAGGTTGGTTCATGAAACGGTAACGGCAGACTATGAACCAACCTTTATAATTTATTTATTTTTTTTTTTTTGCCTCACAATCAGAGCACCCGCCTCCCTTGAAAGAAAGAGCTCTTGAGAAAAAAGATTTTTTTTCTCCTCTCAAGAGGAAAAAGAAAAAAAGTAAAAAAAAAAAGAGAAGATTTTATTCTAAGTAATGATATATTTTCTATGTAATAAAAACGTTCATTCCATCTTAGAATAATTTCTATTATCCATTTTAAACTTAAGAGAAGATTATTTCTCTTTTTTTAGCTCCACAAGCCAATAATAAAGGCTTGGATAGTTGAAGGAAGATAATTCCTCATCCAAATTTCACCACAAAAAGTAAGGCATAAATGGCTAGATGTTCTGTATCGTATATTACAGTCATTCATTAAGTGGCTTACCCCTGCCAAAGGAATTTGCCAAAAAATTTTCAGAAACCAAAATATAAAAATATAAAATGCATTATCGAGTGTTCTGAAGTGTAGATTCCTTGTCTCCTTTTGTAACGATAAAATTGTGTGGCACTATGTACTACATAGAGGCAGGAGCAGTCTAGTCTAGAGCTGATAAGCCCACAACAGGAAGCAATAGAGAAGCAATATTTTTGGCAAAAAAAAAAAATTCGATGTACAAAAAAGGAAGTAATTGGCAAACGAAAATTGGTACGTGTAAGGTAGATATATGGAAGAGTAAATGGATGATTTATTTGACAGAAAGCGTTACACGAAACTAGCATGTCAGTACGACATTAGTCCACCTTTGGCCGGTATGCAAGCTGTTAGCCGACATTGCATAAAGTTGCTGCATGGTGTTCTGAGGGATATCTTACCAATGACCTCCAACTGGAAAACTACTTCGTCGGCGCTCAGAGTCTATAACATCCCACATGTTCGTAATCTGGCTGACCTAAGCTGTGTGACGCATACACTGAGACCGACCATGGACGTTATCTTGTTAATAAACTTCAGGTGCTGAGAAGGAAATGGCAGCACTAAGGATGGTAGAATGTCCTTAACTTACCGTGATGTCCCGCAAAATGTCCACAATCTCACGGTGTCCCGCGATCGTTTATTACCTGAAAAAAATTGCACACATCCCTAAATGTTTTTCACGTTCTTTCTGTTCTATTCAGTTTTTCAATGAAATTGTAGTCTGCAAGGAGAATATGGATTAGAGGACCAACGAAGGTCGTCTATTTTTTTTTTGACTTAATTGAGGGAAGTTTTCCTTTACGTAAGCAAAAACCTTCTCCTTCCTTTCCATTGCTTTCAGAAATCCAAAATTTGGTTGAGAATCCAAGATGAATGCTTGAATTTTCAGAATAAATAGTTTTTTGACAATGAAATGAGTTTGGCTGAGAAACTAGGTGATATTTTTTGGGCTTCAGGTTCTTGTTCAGCACAACTAAAAATATAAATCACATTTTTATGGACGAAAATGATTTTATGCAGAACAGTGCCATAGTTATTTTTTATCTGTAATTAAAAAAAAGCTAAAATTATTTATGATAGAATGACTATTTTTCGTGCATGAAAATAACTTTGATCATATGTCTGAACATATTTAAGCCCTTTATAAGAATTCCCTGCTCTTTTATTTTAGATACAGTGGAGGAACACGTTTATGGGGACCCTCCGAACTCCAAAATTTTTTGATTGAAGAACAAAAGGTAAAGTAAGCACTGTCATACATGTTCTTTTAAATATATCACAACCACTTTGCAGTGAGAAAATAAATCGCCTTGATTGTACATCTCACTTCGTTTATTATACGTTAATTTTTCTCATGACGTTAGCTGTAGTTGCTTCAATCTAAAATTAAACGAATAAAAATCTCAAGCATTTAATGTCCAGAAGTTGGGTTTAAATACGAGGGGAGATCAAAAAGTAAGTTGCACTAACTCGCCGCAGGAGCGCGCTGTGTCGCAATCTTGGGCAAAGCGGAGAAAGAGACATTAACTGCGCAGACGTCGGATAGGACGGTTGCTGTGGTTTCCCATCGTGTTTTGTGTGACTAGCGGGCTAAAAGCAATAAAGCGTCAACTGGATGTCCACTCCAAACTTGAGGTGCGAGCAGCAATCCGATTTCTATGGGCCAAACGGGTGAACTGCACGGACATTCATCGTGAAATCACTGCTGTATATGGAAATTGAGCGCCGGTGTGATTTTGTTGCACGATAACGCAACACCTCACAAGGCCCGCCAAACGTGCGAACTGCTGCAGCGATTCAAGTGGGAGGTTTGGCAACATCCTCCATACAGTCCCGACTTAGCGCCATGCGACTTTCATCTTTTCGGTAAGCTCAAAACGGAACTCGGTGGACAACGATTTCGAAACGATGAGGTGATAGCGGCTGTCACCGTGTGGTTACAAAACGCTGGAGGAGATTTCTATGCATCCGGAATCGAAAAGTTGGTTGATCGTTCAGATAAATGTTTAGGGTCTCTTGGGGACTATGTGGAAAAGTGAACCTACATTGTATGCTGCTATAGCCGTGTTGCTTTTGTATAGGTCGTGTAATAAATGGCCATACCGTGGAAGTGCAACTTACTTTTTGATCTCCCCTCCTATAAATTTGCGTCTTTGTAGGTAGCTAATGATCGTTTATCGTATTAAAATTTTGTCAAACAAAATTCTCGAGTTTTTAAATTGCCTTTTTAAGTTTTATATCATAAGCTGAGACAAAATGATGGTAACTCCACTTCTACTAATTTTGAGAAATACGAAAGTAAAGTTCATTGCAAGTGTGATTTGTTATTTGTATTTTATTGAAAAAGCAATATTTTGTCAATTATCCATGTAGGAGAAACAGGGCCATACCCAAAATTTTATTTCGGGGGGGGGGGGGGGGGCGGAGCGGGGGGGCCGGGCCCATTTCTCATGCCGGGGGGGGGGGGTCCCCCGAGCAACAGAAATAGTTGACAAAGTGGAAAAGTGGGGTACGGCCCTGTTCCAGGGAATCTCTGAACATTGTTTCCGACTAATGATTGAATATATTTCTATATTTTTGGTCGTACTTCTTTACGATTTCAATAGAAAGCCAAAGATTTCCTTCAGGTACTATAGAATTGTCTTTGTCTAGCTGGGTATAATGATTTAACTGAAAGCTTGTAAAAAACTGTGGCTTATATGTTAGTACAAATTCGACAATGTTAAAATATTTAAAAGCACATGCATTCCCAAATATAAATGTGAAACATCATGGCGTGCTTTGTCATGAACGACTAGCTCTTGTCACAGCACGCCAGCCCGCATTCACCACTATCACCAAGAATAGCTTAAACTATTGTTCCAAATGCATTGCAATTGCCATTTCTAACTTTGTGTTTGTTTATTTGGGTCATGCCCAAAGGCTAACAACCCTTGACAGAGCTGAAGATACTTTATTCAGCTCCACCAGTATTACAAAAACTCCAGACCATTTAATGTCTACTAGAGTTAGAAACCAAAAAAAAAAGTCCATAACTCCCAGAAAGTAGAGCTGCATGTATTTGAAGTATCTATTTTCAATCACTATCTTCAGACCACATCATCTCAGAGAAACTAAGCACTCTACCTGACCTTCCTCTAAATTAATGCGCATTAAAAAAACAATAAATTATTATCCAGTATTCCTGTAATACGTCGGAAACGTTTATATGGAATGCATTAATATTTTATGTGAACCTACGAATAACCGTAAAAAATATACCTGTAGGTTATTAAAAATAAAAGACTGAGATTGTAAAAACATTAGCGACTATGGTGGCAATAATGCTTAACTTAGGATTGAATAATCCTATTTACAGGCATTGTTAAGCTAACAAAAGAGTTAAGTAAATAAATACTGCAGAGTAAACGGCCTGTTATAAGCCAAGGCCTCCTGTAGACAAGGCCAGCTCACTGAATGACGGCGATTGTAGGCTGGCAGATGATATGCGATGTGATACAGCTGAGATGGAATATTTTTTAAATGCTCAGCAAAAAAGAAAGTAAAAATTCGCAATATGATTTTTTTTTATTCAAAATATTCTTCACATTAAAATGTTACAATAATGTATTTTATATTTATTAAGCTAAACTGACTTTTTTATTTTGAATTACTGGAGCTTAAATAATTAGACGATGTTTTAATAATACTAAATTTAATAGTGAATCAATTAAAGAATCTTCTCAAAATTCTCCAATTAATTCAGTATTAAATATAGTACTACTAAAATCATCGTCTATCTAATTATTTAAACTGACTTTGTGGGATTATGAGGCGTGTTCCAATGAAACCCGTTTGAGTCAAATACCTGGGTAATTATGTAGATGACGGCCTCCACCCCAACTTGCGTTTTTTCCTACCTTGCGTTGTTTTTTAACATGCATCTTGGGTTGCTTAGTGTTTTTGGGGGGGTGGACGAAAAGTTTAGTTTTTATTTTTGGTGGGAACGTGGTTTTCTTTCACTCGAAAGCGGTCTCCTTTAGGTTTAATGGCGCCGACTTCCTTCTTCCAGATACTAGATACGCAACGCCATCTGGTGGTAGCGGTTGAAGTCAGGCACGGAAACGCAGACGATGGTGAAAATGGTCAATAGAAAAATACTAACCATTGGCCTCCTGTAACCGGCCGGGGGGAAACCAACTGCCCCCCTGTGACCAAACAGGTTGGGGTATATATCATTAACTTACACCGGAGGGGGACGCCGTAGACAATGGGCATTATTGAACGAGGCCCGCAGGGCCGATGTGAGGCGCGGAGCGCCGAGAGTGGTACAAGTTTGCTGAAATTTAAAGCTAGTTTGCACCATAAATAAAAACTAAATCTTTCGTCCACCCCCCCAAAAACACTAAGCAACCCAAGATGTATGTTAAAAAAACAACGCAAGGTAGGAAAAAACGCAAGTTGGGGTGGAGGCCGTCATCTACATAATTACCGAACTCACTTATGGCGTTTAGGCATGAATCCCACTATTTGGGGAGATGGGAAATCCGTCCGCGAAAAAAGATGGCTATAAAAACCAAGCGACTCGGCAGCTAATATAGAATTTGCAACAGCTTTTCCGGATGTAGCTTTTTCACGCATGCGCGAGCGCGCAAACTCATCCGAGCCCAGACAGGCAGAGAAGCTCTGCGTTGGCTGTTCTTAGGCCTCGCCGCATTTAAAAGGTAACTATTTAAAAGGCTCGTATATTCTTATAATTTTATTAAGATCTCAAGATGGATAGGAAATGCGTTATGATAAAATTATAGGAATTCTTTATTAATTACAGCTACACGCAATTGCAATTCCCAGCTTCTAAATGTTGGAATACTCGCATCTTTTCCTCATCCATGACTCGCATCGTATGCGTGCATGTCTGTATTTAGATGCGCTCGTATGACCAAAGAGCAATAATAGGTATTATTTAAGATATAATTGCTGAAATAATGGCCTTTAATCAAGAAGCTATTTCAAAGGTACGTATTTCATTTTTATAATTTATTAAAACGCAGATATGAAATGAATTGCGATGAGATCGTTGGTTGTTTCAAAAAATTGTATACATTTTAAAACATTTTTTGGATTTTTTTTTTGTCATCATACTATAGGCTTTATTATCAGCAAATACAGAATTCCTCATTTCGTTATTTGATCTTGTGTAAAATAGCAAATTTTATTCAGAATTTCGATTACCAATAAAAATAAGAAATTCAAGTAATCTGGATTCAAGATTTTCCACGTAAAACCCTCTTGACATGGAGAATTGTTACAACAAATCCTCATAAAAAATATGAAACATTTAAGGTAAATTTTTTTTTTTTTATTTAATACACATTTTTATAATATTTACTTTATATGCAATGTAATTTTTACTATTTTAATAAACAAATAAGTGGTTCTTTTCAAGCGTTTAATTTAACACAAGATTTATTCGTTCAATGAATTTTACCATCAATCTGCCATTTTTTTTTTAATTATAGGCAAACTACAGGAAGTTGTAGGTGTCAAGACAATCATGCAAAATCAATGAAAAGACTTCTCATCCTGCAAGGATCTAATCCTATTAATTTTTGAACTGACAATAACTATATTGTAGCACAAAATAAAAACTCGAAATAAATTACCAAAATACTAATATCTTCTGCTAGTTTTGTGTGTTGTTTTAACATACATTATCAGTTATTGGTTATAACCAACCGCATTTAATTATATAAAGATTAAAAAAAATAACATGGAAATTGCTTTTAAAAAAAGATATGATATACATGTTCAATGATCCTTCAAAAGAAAGTCTTTACTACAAAAATTCTTAAAGGTAACTAACTCTACGGTCACATATAACTTTCTTAAATCGAAAGATTAGCGCTTTAATAACATCGCAGCATATTTAAAAAATTTTAATGCTAACCTTAAATGTGAAATGTGTGAAAAAACGAAAATTCCGAACGCAATAACCAATAGCGGGGCGTCCATCTTGGTGATGTCAACGGAGTCTTTATTTTGCTTCACATTTGTATTAATCTTTAATACATACATAAATGATTTACGTATAATATTGATGATGATAATTCTCGAGTGCGATATATTAATTTACAAATGAAGCAAAACCATGACTCCATTGACGTCGCCAGGATGGATGCCCCGCTATTGGAAAATGTGTTCGGAATTTTCGCTTTTTCACATATTTAGGATTAGCATTAAAAAAATTTGAATATGCCGCGATGTTATTAATCCGCTAATCTTTCGATTTAAATAAAGTTGTTGTGACCGTAGAGTTGTCCTTTAAATTAAAATTTTCTCTACTGATAGTTTAGGTTAAAAAATTTAGTGACGCTTTCCCAAAGATGAATTATTTGCAACAGAATGGGCGAGACTATGACAAGCTCTTGGTCGTTTTTTGGAAGGAAACAGGTTTCCATGCAACTCATTTCTTCTTTCAGCATACTGATGGTCATTGAATCTGTTGCGTCCTGGCCTTCCAGAATGCAAGCATGCTCGACCTCCATGTTTCATTTTCCTTAGTAAAAATATTACAATTTTTAAAAATTTTATTGTTTTCAAATATATGTAACAAGAATGAAGTCAATATTTACCTGCGAGCAATATCCAACCTGTGTACTTTCCAAAAGTCATCATTGCCAATATGAATCCATTTTCAATTTTTATAGCTTGTAAATTCTGGATGCCTGTTCTCAGTGCATTTAAAACTTCATGGTTTTCTTTAGCTTTTTCTGACTACTTTGATAAACAATCAGAATAGTCCTTTATAATTTGCTTGATTTCAAGATCAAAGTTAGCAGTTTCATTGGTTATAGTCTCATCTTCTAAGTCCTCAGAATTTTTCATGAAATGACCAGCCTCTTTATATGCCAATATTTGAGAAGAGGAATCAGCACTGTGTGATGAAATATTTGATACAGTACTATTGGGTTCCATATTCTCTGACAATTTTAATGGTTGCAACCACTTTTTCGGGGCTTGCTGTTGACCTGTTGCAATGCAGAATAACATTTCTCGAATTTTCGGATCTTGTGGTAGCAGCAAGATTACTACTGTTTCCTTAAAATCACGATGCACAGCTAATTGGTGTTTGCATAATGATCCATTATTTCCTTCATAACAGGTACAAATGCTTATTGAAGTATTTACAATATATTCTTTTCCATTTTTAGTATTAAGAACTTTATATATTATCTCATCCATTTTTTCAGTAGTAAGCACAGCCATTTTCTTTGGATCAACAAAAGCTTGTTGCAAATTTGATCTTCCACAACTAGCATTCAGTAATCTGCTCTCATAGTATAATTCCAATCGTTTTATCATGAAATCAAAAAGATGGGCTGCATTATACGCCTTTAAGCGCATAAATATGTTATCTTTCAAAATCTTCATTGCTCTTTCACAGAGATTATTTGTATTATGCCCTCTTGTAAGCAGATTTGAACGATAGCACAAAGCCCATTCGGTACATCTAGAATACCAATTATTGCAATATATCACAAATTGTTCATGTTTTACAGCGATTTCATCAGGAATGAGAACATTAAAGCATTCTGAAATTTCAGCTTCAGATTTCGCATACACAAGGTGCTTAACCAAATAGAAAAGATGTGCACGTTCAATTAGTGGTATTCCTGTATTTGCTTTCCATAGAAAGCGCCAAACAGCTTGAAGGACATGAAAAATGCAAAGGAATAATTTTGAATTGGGAAATGCTTTCTTCAGACTGTTTTTTAATGAGGTACAATCATCTGTCATGATCATGTCAGGATGCCCTTTCCCATAAAATGAATTTTTTGGAAGCACTTTTTTTTAATGTTTCAAGTGCTTCTGAAACGCATTTTTCTGACTCAGAAGTTGTAAGTAATAACCCAAGAGGCAAGCCACCAATAGCGCTAGGACAAATTAAAAGAAAAACTCTCCAATTCATTCTGTCAACGTTTTCAGTTGAATCTATGAAAACAATCTCAGAAGAATGAGAGAGCATTGTATGAACACGCTGCATAAGTGGTGAACATAATGCGACGCAAACATTTCCATCATCCATTGAAACTATTTCTGCATAATGGTCTTTTTGTTCGGTGTTATAATTTGGAACATTTGCTTTTAACTTTTCAATCATTCCTAAACCTGAAGAGTCTCCAT
This sequence comes from Rhysida immarginata, assembly GCA_023313115.1. Lineage (NCBI taxonomy): Eukaryota > Metazoa > Arthropoda > Chilopoda > Scolopendromorpha > Scolopendridae > Rhysida > Rhysida immarginata. The sequence continues at coordinate 3,007,257 of JAHWFO010031644.1, forward strand.
AGGTTTCCTTGAAGCTTTTATTGTAATTGCTAGAGTTAATAAATTAAAAAAAATAAATAAAAATATAACTAATCTAATATTTTGAATAGAATGTTAATTATTAATGAAACTTACTAGTAGCACCATGAAATATCGGAAAGCTGACCACGATCGACGATAATTTTAAAATATTCGGAGGGAGTGCAAGTGTGACGTCAATCCTGGGTAGTCTTCAGTCACGTGACTCGAATTGGTTCCAAACAAGTCTTCTCGCTTCGGGATTTAACATTGGTTCCAACGTAGAGATGGAATAAAATCGCTTTGTATAACCCAGGTTTATAGCACTTACAAGATGTGAAATTGTTGAGTTCCTTACTGCCCAAGAAGGAGCCAAAACAGCGATTTACACATCTATCGTTTTCCAAAAGAAAGAAAGATCCGCGAACGATGTCATTCTTTCTTTAAGTGATTAAGAAGCCTTCTAATATTAATTTATAAATTATATAATGGTATTAAATGTCTTAATAATAATATAAATTACACAAATTCTCATAATAATTTAAGAGATGTCATTTTTACTGGCCGCCCGCTTCAACTTTACTAGTACGTACATTGCGTGGTTCCAATGTTTGGAACCAGCAATCCCATTTCCTAGGCTCTCGGCCTCTTCATCGCGCAAATGACGTATAATATGACGTAGTCACTTGCACTCCCTATTAGTCAAGTGAATATCAGATTGAAGTTTTTGAAGGGCTTGACAAGGACGTAATCCTTCTTCAAATAACCTGAACATAATGGCTGACGTTTCTTCAGAAACATCTCGGTAACGAAGTGCAGCAGCTGAATCAATCGAATGATTATGCACATGATTAAGTTTGACCAACGTTAGGTATTCTTGGATTTTTTTCCTAAAAGATAACAAATTTTAAGACAAATATTAAGAAAGTTTGTATTGTCTGCATGTTCTAAAACTTTAGCTTTTTATTTCTTACAGGAAGGTTGAGAACTTAGACTCATGATGGATTAAATAGAAAGTTATTTATAAGGTTTGCTTAAGAAAATCCGATTTTGGCAATTATTTCCTATCCATCTTGAGATCTTAATAAAATTATAAGAATATAAGAGCCTTTTAAATAGTTACCTTTTAAATGAGGCGAGGCCTAAGAGCAGCCAGCGCAGCGTTTATTTGCCTGTTAGGGCGCGGATGGGGTTTGCGCGCTCGCGCATGCGTGAAAAAGCTACATCCGGAAAAGCTGTTGCAAATTCTATACTGTATTAGCGACCCGGCAAGCTGTCTTCAAGAGTGATCATTTTCCTTATGTGCTTTTGATGTTAGACTAATGTTCGAAAAGTTTGTGTACTTTTCCCGAATATTACTTGACGGCGGCACCTGAAAATTGGTATTCATACTATAATCTATGGTTGCTAACTGTATACCAAATTTGGTCACTGTATGACATTGACAAATCTTGCACTTCCTTTGTAAGCACTAAGGAGAACTCGGATAGTTGCAGTGACTGAAATGATAAAACAGTCTGACAAGCAAAACGAGGTATACGAGGTATATCCTTGACAAAGCCGGGAATAAATGGCGAAACTAGTTGGAACTCCTGATGTCCCTCTGTTATACTGTAAGGCCACCACCTGTTTAGTTAATAGGAACAGTATTATGATCCATCCTTCCACCGATATCAGTCTATATATTTTATGTCACTATCTCAATTTTCATAAAAAGTAGAGTTACGACTATGGAATTCAACGTTACCTACATATTTATTATATGAAGGAATTCTTTAATATTTTAGTAATTTTATTAGAGAAAAGGAAATTAAATAGGTATTAGCTTAGGATAATTTTAAATTGATATAGTTTTGGATAAATTTACAATCTTAAAACAGAAATTTATTTGTATAAATTAAAGAATTTTTTACAAAATTATTTTTTATAAATGTTATTTAAATAATGTGTACATAAAATTTTAAATTGTTTATCCATTTGTAAATATTTAAATCACACTTTCATTGAATCTTACATTAATGACATGTTTAAAGATTGTCTTTATTTGTTTAATCATTTACTTTTTTTAAAGAATTAAATTTTAATTATTATTACTTAAGTTTTATATGATTTTGTTGCATAGATGTATTGGATTACTCTACATATAGCGGCAGACATAATCAAACGATTTGAGCCAGAAGATTTTGGATTTGATAACTATATGGGTATTGAAGGTGAATATTAAATTTTTGCTTTGATTTTTTTTTTCCCCAGTTTGAAATTTTCTCAATTCACTAAGAGTTTAAGATTATTTGTTAAAAAAATATTCTCATCTGCATAAAAAATATCCATAATTATATAAAAGACAATTTTAATATGAAGGAGGACAGGAAGATATGTTTGCATAACTTCCGTCAAACTTTAATGAATCTAAAATTAAGCTTTTTTTTATACAATACGTTATAAATTTTAACGGACACCGTGCTTAATAACGCTTTATCTTAAAAGCGTGTATTATCTTATATAACATGTTAACCACTTTTTTATTCTAAAGGTTTTAAGAGAATGATGCGATCTGAAGAAATGGATATCTTCAATTACGATCATCAACAATCAGTTTATCAAGATATGACTATGCCTCTGAATCATTATTACATTGCCTCTTCTCATAATACGTAAGCCCGAGTACTTGGTAAATTTAAGAATAGCAGTGTTATAAATTTATCTAGCATTACAAGTTATAAATTTGCTTTTAGATATTTAACAGGATCACAACTAACTGGAAATAGTAGCATTGAAGGTTATATACAGTCTTTGTTCCACGGATGCAGATGTGTTGAATGTAAGAAATTGCGCTCAAATTTAATAAACCTCTCATTCGAGATTCTTGTAAACATTGAAAAATTCGGACAACTTTATCTTTTCAATTGTTGGTGCCATCTGATTGAAATTGTATGTCTATCCTTTGTATTTCTGTCTAAAAGTGGATTTATGGGACGGATATGAAAATGAACCCAAGATAACTCATGGATACTCGATGACTTCCGAGGTGTTGCTGAAAGATGTCCTTCAAGATGCAATAAAGCCTTATGCCTTCAAAGCATCTGAGTAAGTAAGTAAAATGGTTTGTACAACTGTTTTGTTTTGTTTTTTTTTATTTATCGTAAGATATATTCAAATAAAATGAAAGTGTGTGAACTTACGAATTTATATAACTATTCGTGTTTAATGTCAGGTTTCCTCTCATTCTCTCTCTGGAAAACCATTTAAGCGAAGAGCAACAGGAAGTGGCTGCTCGATATCTCAATACATATTTAGGGGGTTAGTGGAATCTCTTTGAAAAATGTATTTTAATATTATTAACCTATCAGTGCAATTTGCGGTTGAAAAAATTTAGGTTGTAAACTCGAAAAAATAATGTCGTATGGCAATATATCTTGGAAATCTCTTTACAATGTGTGTTTTCTTTTTTTTTTTTCTCAGATTATTTGTACACTGATGACGTTACGTCTTCTATGACTGCTTTGCCTTCACCTTTACAGTTGAAAAACAAAATTATAATAAAAGTATGCACAATTAAAAACTTTATTTTCAATATTATTTTTAAATTAAATAGTAGTGATTGTGGTTGTAGAAACAGAAGAATGAATAGATGGCATTATTAGAGCGATTCAAAAAGAACTGGTTTCGTGATTTTATTGTAGATAACCTACGTATGGATATCGCCATTATAAGGACATTTGTGCCTAATGTCACAAGCATTATATTAGATTAGTCCCGTGCATCATCACCGAATCCACACTTAGTTCACAGGAGCACTACTGGGCAGAATTAGTATAGTCGCCACCATTGATTCGGGCCATCGGAAAACACAAAAATTTAACTTTCGTAAAAATCACCAATACAACGGAAGCTTTGATTTTTTTTTTTTAATAATTTTACAACACTGATATTCTTTCATAACGCTAATTCCTTACCATATTCCTATCGATTAGATATTGACCTTTAGCTGGAGGTCTAAAGCAAGTCTATGGAATTCTGGAGGTCTAAAGCAAGTCTCTTCATAAGTTATCAAAATTTACATTAGCGAAAAGATATTCCATCAACCGACCTAACGAAATGCAATAACAAGGCCGAATAATTTCACCAATTATAGAGGGAGGAACGTGAATGTTTTTTCCATCAGGATATTGAATAGAATTTCACCAAATCGAATTAATATAAGCAGAGGAACGATGCTATCTTTGCTTTTCGCTATATAAATCTAATCATGTTACGGAGTATTAAAAATAAATCTGTAACATATCTTTGCCGGAAACAAAACCGTGTTAGACAACGAAACCCATTTGTCCGCTAATGCTGGAAACTTCATGCTTATTGTAGTCTTTGTTGCAAGAGAACTCTTGCTTTTGGACTGGCTGAAAAATAGTAAAACGTTTGCAAGTATAGCTTTACGCCAGAACTTATGAAAAACATAAAGATAAACACAGTGCAGCAATTAGACGTCTTCGCCATATGAGTTTGTGTACAGTCCTGCGAAATTAGCAACTTCGAAACACAGGATATGCCATGAAGAGCTTCATTTACATTCAAAGTTCCGGAAATGGTCGTAGACTGACAGCAGCCGGACGCTTTCTGCGCGGATGATATCAGCAAACTTAGTGAGGCTTGCCTGCCTCAAAACTGAAGGTGACTTATTTTTCTAGCCATAAGAAACAAGTGTATGATATAATAAAATACCCCATGATCAAACGTCGTAGTTTCTTACATTTAAAAATGGCCATTTATAATCGAACTTTATGAAATTCTTCTATTCATTCAATATAAGGGACAAACTAACCTGTTTTTTATCAGGCATAATTCTTTTTAGTGTTTCGCAAATGATATTTTAATCTTGCTTTTTACTTACCATTTGAGGCTAAGAAAATAGACGAAAACGTGAAGGACAGTGAAGACTCGGATAGCGATTCCGAACAACAAAAAGATGAAGGGATCCTTGATAAAACTCGTCATGTAAGTCCAGAACAATAATTTAAATTCTATAGTTTCTGGTGACGTTAAAGAAAAAAAAAACCTCTATTTTTATCATCGTTTATATGTGTAGATTATTACAAGAGAATTGTCGAGTTTTGTGAATATCTGCCAAGCTGTCAAATTCCGAGGTTTGAAAGAACATGAAAATGGTAAATCAAAATATTTCTAAATAATATAAAGTATTAATAGTTTAGCTCCGTCTGCGGCTGTGGAAATATTTGCAAAGTGTGTTTTCAATCGTTTGCAGTCGTTTTGTGATAGAAAATTTTACCGCACGGAGGAATCGATTGTGGGTAACATAAAGAAAGACTCGATTGCTTTAATAATTTTTATTTCAATTTTTCATAATGGTAATTATTATAGGAATATGAAATAATAAAATATAAATATTAAAAAATACGTAATAATGGATTTTTTAATTTTTATTTTTTCTGCTTATTAATAACGAAAATTCCGAGCAAAATAGGAAACACTGCTATGTGCAGTATTGAGTTATACAGGGTGATTCAAAAAGGGCTTTACAACTTCAAAAGAAAATACAAGTTTATTCAGATAACGTAAAGAATCGTTTAGGATGTCATTTTAGAACAAAACTTAAGTCTGGCTCGCGCAGTATCAAATGCAGTCGTCAAAAGCATTAGATTCATTGCCGTTCAAAACTGCTACTTTCACTGGTGCGGAGAAAACTATAAATGGTATCGTTTATCTGGGCATGCTCGAAAATTTTTGCATTCACTGTTAGAAGCCAAGATAGGAGCATTCACTACCAGGAAGACTGGGTACCACTTCATTTCAGCATAGAAGTCCGGAATTTCCTTAATAACCGATTCCCAGTTCGGTGGATTAGTTGTGCAGGGCCGAATGCATGGCCACCTCTTCCCTAATTTGATCCCTCTCGATTTTTCTCTTAAGGAGTTTCATTAAAGATTGAGTGTTTGTTATTCCCTTACCAGTTGATCTTGTTGAGCTGAGAAATTGAATTTACGCCGCAGTTGTAGAGGTGAGCTCGGCGTACCGGAATGAAATAGACTTCACATTGGATGTCTGCCGTATCCACGAATGGGAATCCATCGAACCAAAATGATTGTTTGATGAATAACTTGATATGCTTTGCTCTAAAATGAAATCTCAATCGATTCTATACGGTATCTGAATAAATTTCTATTTGCTTTTGAAGCTGTAAAGTTCTGTTTGAATCATCTTGTATTGTGTTTCGTTAAACGTCCTTATAGTGTAAAACCATCTAAGTAGAATTTAAGTTTCTTTAAAATAGACGCACTTTATTTTGACCAATAATTAAGATGCGCCAACGCATTTGGATTTTCCCCAGTAGTTTATAAACCCTTTCTTGCGCTTTTTCTCTGAGATCGCACATTTTTTCGTTTACCTATCGTTTATGGGCGTAAAACATAAACACCAATTTGAAAGCGCAACAAAATAGCGGCTGCGCAACTTTGAGTAACTGATAATAAAATGAATATATACTTATTACAAAATACTGTGGTCAAAATTAAGAAATTTCTTTGTTTGTTTGTTTTTTTGTGTACAAGATGAAACTCGTAATCTTTGAATTTTATGCAGACCATGAATTGCACCTGTACAATTTCTACCCGTGGTTTTTGGAAGTATAAAAAGAATTTTCAATGTTTAACTTTCATTACTGTTAACAATTTATAATTAGTGCTAATAATAGTTATTTAAACCGGAAACAATTGGGGACGCATTTCTAATTAAAGAAGGGGGTCACTAGTATATAGGGTGAGGCATTTAACTTGATAAGTTTGAATAATCGAAAATTCCTAATTTTAGAGAAAGCATTTTCTGACAAAACGTGTACGTTTCTGAGGGAGAAAGCATTATTAACGTTTCATCTGATGGGCGTTTCGAAGCCATTTTCAAGTCAATTTTGCTTTATTAATAGATCCTTATTTCTGCGCTAAAAATAATAAACGTTTATCCCAATTATTGTTTTTATTCAGACTCGTAATTCAATAGTATGAGTTAACATTAAAGATTAGAGGCGTTACCACTGACACACCTATGCACTTTCCAACAAAGGAAAACTGAGCGTCATCATCTTTGCTTAGGTTACTTACCAGTCCATTTAAGGGCTGGTTTTAGCTTATTAAACTTCGTCAGAAAATAATATCCTATATGGTTAGCTGATGCAATATGACACAACATTTTCCAATATTTCAGAGTATTAAATTTCCTATAAGCTTAGATACATTTACTTAATAACTGATTATAATACATTTACTTATATATAGAGTATCTTTACAATGAGCCAATTCAACATTTTCATGGTCATGTGTGTTCAGCATGCTAAGATCATTAAGAATCGGAGTTTTCCCATCTTAGAAGTGTTGTCCAGTTTTATTTGTAAGCATTAATGAAAAGTTTATTAATTAAGGAGCTAACTCTTATTTTCAACTTTTTACTGTGAAGGAAAATTCAATGAAATGGTCTCCATCAGCGAGTCCACGGGTCTTTGTCTGGCAGCAACGTCGACGAGCGAATTTATACGGCACACGCAAAAGCAGCTCGTGCGAATCTATCCAGCCGCCGTAAGACAAGATTCGAGCAATTACGATCCAGTCGCTTTCTGGAACTTGGGTTGCCAAATAGGTATACAAATTCCAGCTGATTTCCATGTTGGTCATACGAAAGCAAAGCCTGCTACTCTAATTCCTGAACATCAGAACTGAAATCTGGCATTACATTTGGCATACGACGACCAAGATAAACGGCGGAGTTAAGTTTATTAAGCATAGGATGATTATTGAAGTTGTTAGAACGCTATTGAAATTCGTTAACGTCTTAAAATAACGTACGGGTTTGTTGGGTCGATGTCATCGCAGTTAGGTTTTGGTCAGAGCTTTTTCAACGATTAAACAAATAACAAAGACACGCCCTGAAAAAGAAAGAGCCGGCGAACAACAAGAGTTAGACAAAGTGGGCTAATAATACTGCGGTAATATAATATGCGATCATCACAACTCAGTAGGTATCGGAGAACTAGAGATCATAAACATTATTAAGCTTGATATCACGAACACAAGTCGATACGGAACAGAATGACGGAGAAGCTTTCCTATCTCTCATAGTTTAAATAACGAAATACGAGACTACAATTATGTCCTGGAAATAATTAATTGCCACAAAGTTTTGACAGCGATCCGACCCTAAAGCAAGAAATTTACCGAATTCTATCTAAAAAATGTTTAAAAGTTCCTGAATGATGCACCATTGAACTAATGTTAGGAAAATAGAAGGCATTGCTTTCGTATAGCACTTCATAAATTTTAATAAAGATATATTCAAGTGTACTTGGAAACTTAAGCTCGTGCCTCAGAGTTAGAGGAATAATCTTATAATTATTTCTTGTCTATTCCTTGCAATAGTTATCATCAAATGCTTCATAGTTCTTTCTGTGGTAGTGAGATCACAGTATTAACTCGTTCGACTTTATTATTCTAGTTGCTTTGAACTACCAAACTAATGATGAACACATGTTATATAATGAAGCTAAATTTAAGGACAACGGAAGATGCGGTTATATCCTAAAGCCATCTTATTTAACAGGAGGTTCAAAAACATTTTTACATAATTTTTAAATGAAGTGCTCCTGAATTTGTAGCAAAATATCGGAATTAAATCTTCCTATTCTAACAAGATTGAAAAATGACAGCAATAAAAATTCCTGGTTTAGTTATGTCGGGATGTCTCACCTCCTTAATGCGAAGGATTTTCTTCCGAAATTTTGCCGCATATTTCAGGAACCTCTTTCAACGACACTGAACAATATAGAGAAGATACCTTTTTTCAAAATACCTTTTTTCATTAAAGATAGTGAAGATTCCGTATCAACTGATGGCTTATTGCAGTTGGAAAGCTCCAAGAAATCTCTTCAAATCAAAGTAAGTAAAACTGTAGTTTTAGCAAAATCAATTTGGAAATGAAAATAGCTAATATGAAATATTTAAGTTTTTGATGTATATTCTTATTCAGATTATCAGTGGCCAGTGTCTTCCTAAACCTTATCAAGGAACGAGCGACATAAGCGACCCTTACGTAGAAGTCATTATAAAGGGTCATCCGAGTGATGACAACGCGGAAAAAACCGAACCGGTTCAGAATAACGGTAAGATCACTATTACAGTGATTCAATCAAAACACTCATAACAAAATTATCATTAAAATTGAACTTTCTTGAAATTTTTAAGGCTTCAATCCTGTATGGAATGCGACTTTCCAATTCAACATCAATTTCTGGGAATTGGCCTTTCTCCATTTTGTTGTTTATGACATGAACAGAATGAAAGATTGTAAAATTGGTGAATTTTGTCTACCGTGTACTTCGCTCTTGCCAGGTAAGACGTTACGTCTTTCAATTTGTTAATATTACAAACGGGTCTTAAATACGCTTATTTGCTGCTTTTTTTTTTTTAAACGTTTAGGCTATCGGTTCGTCCATCTTTATCGCCAACATCCTGGCTCTATTTTTGTACATATCAAAATCGACGATGTTGATCCATCCTGATGAAATTTTTAGAAAAAAAAATTCTCAAACATTAAGAAATAAAAAATAAACTTATTACTCAGGTTTCGTCATTTATTATTATAACCATAAGCCAATCTGAACAACATTTCAGTGAATCAATTTTATTGACTGTTTTAGTGTTTTACTTGCTCTGATTGTTTCCTTTATATTGCTTTCGGGCTTGTAGTACTTGTAACGTTTACGAGTTGTCTGTTGGAAAAAAAAAACAAGACCGAAGTGTTATTTAATTAAGTTCAATTGGCTTTTCTTTAACATTAATGTACGTTTATATTACAATATGTTAATATTTCATAATCTATGAAATGTTAAATTGGATTGTATTAAATATATATATTTTACTTACTATATTGTAATATTATATCTTTTAAATTATGAAATATATTTTTAAATTTTAATACCATAAAGACTGGATTTCTTTTTGTGTTTCAGTTTATTTAGGCATTAAATTGCAATTTTTATCCTATTCACTGAGAAGCCATGAGATATTTCCTAGGCCTCAACATTTTATATATATTTATTTTAGAAAACCAATCGACAATAGATTAAAGTTTAGCATTCGATTGATAGTAAGTTAATCAAAATTCCAACGTAGTGAAAGTCCCACTTGACATTTCGTCTTATCTCTCAGCATACTCAATTAAGAAATGCGCCTCCGCGATCTCCAAGTGCTACTTTCCTGTTCTTTAACATACGAAGGAGTTTTTAAAGGCCCTCGCAGGTGTCCATCAATAGATATCAGAAAACTGACTGAAAATATGTATATATGTTCAAAATATTTTAGTGCACAAGTAAGCTTTTGGGGGCTTCAGTCCTATGGAGACAGAGTCTATGCGTGTGTATTGAAAAATATTGGATTTTTGAAATTCTGACTTCGGATTCTTAAAGACCATTAAAAAGTAGAATAGGAATGTCTGTAAGACCCACTCTCTATCTTTGTCTTCATCGATAAAATTGGGTTCAAAACTTTAAAAGTTCCACACTTTCAGGGCTTCTATCTCCTAAACGGTTGGATCAATTGAAAAAACACCAAGAATAAAACATTTTTCGAATATTGTGTGCAATCTGAATATACCATTAAAAATAGGGGTTCCTATTTAAGATTTCAAAGTTACCCCCTCCCTCCAGCCCCCCTTACAAGGGGGGGGGGGTAATGTTTTAACTAATGAATTTCCCCCGCGAAATAATTCACTTTTGATTTTGGACCTTTTTTCATACAATGCTTAGTTTCCGAGATATTCAGTTGTCTCAAGATATATGCCTCACCCTGTATATACAGGGTGAATACAAAAGTCTGAACCCCCCTTTTATTTTTTGAACCGAAGCA
>JAHWFO010031644.1:3023154-3042359 GCA_023313115.1 Rhysida immarginata
TAATTAAGATGGTCTTCTGACAGTTGTTATGGGACGTGAATGCGTTCAGAAGTTAGCTGAAGCATTCAGAATCTTTCTCGCTTTTGCTCTCAAAGAACTGAGTTTTCGATTTTTTTTATAACGAAAATGGTTGTAGATGCTTAAAAAAAGCGACTTTGTAGACTAAATTCCTGAAAAAGATACTTTTAGAGACAAGATCAAAAATAAGAGACTAAAAGCTAGAAAGGAGACCAATGCCGATCCCTGCCTAAATGATCATACGCTTCATTAAAAATAATAAAACTTAATAAAATAATCATTTATTGGATTATAATTCTAATAAACCTGATTACAAACAGGTTTCAGACAGTGAGAATTTTTTTTTACCTGGCCAACTTTATATGTAATAAGGAACAATCCATTAAGTTAACTCAGAATAATTGAAAAATAAATAATGTTCATTAGAAAACTTTGTTTTCGATTTAAAAAAAATATTAAAATTCTATAAATGATATTTAAAAATGTACCAATTTAAAAATTAGAAAATAATGAATTGATACAAATTAAGAACTTAAATAAAAACTTTTGATACAATAAAAAGTGAAAAAATAAAAAAAAAATAATAAATAAATTAGAATCAAATAATAATGCCATTTAGAAAGTAAGTTGTCCACATTCGTATTTCAATTTCAGAATAAAAGATTCGTTTAGAATAAGGTTCGACGGACACGAATGAGCCTTTTGATTGGTGGACACTAATAACGTCCGGTTTTGCGCTGCGTTCTGCAGGATTTTCTCACTGAATGTTTTATTAGAATTATAAATTAGGTTTTTTAAAAAAATTTTATCAATTATTCTGTCCACTATTGTTTAATACTTAATCGATCAGTTTCCTTAAACAAAACTTAATAAATAGCAAAACGTTCTATATCTAGAGGTTATTGATTCATTTTAGCTAGTGGTGCCATCATACACAGAAATGAGAAAATTTATTTTTTAAGACTCTTAGGAGTACTCTTATTTTAGTTAATTTGTATTAATTTCAGCTACTTTTTCCACTAGCTTCACAGGTGTGCTAATGAATTTCCTAAGTAAAAGAATAAAGTACATTAATACATTTATTTTCAATTCTTAGACTTTTGTTTGGTTTAAAGCAGTATAATTTGAAAAAAATCTTTTTTTTTCTATACGCATATGTATAAATTTTTAGTCATAAAGCTAGACAATAAATTTTTGTTTACTATCGTAGAGTGCTATGAACTGAAAGTTGAAACATCCGGCTAAATCTTGTAAATAAGGTGGCTCCCTCTTGTTATTGTTGGGAAAATTATATATTTACAAAAAATGATAAATAAAATATTTATTATTTAAAAGAATATCCGCAATTTTAATCATCCTAAATATCGAACAAGACAGGTTAATTATGCTTAAATAGACACGCATGGACGTAAATCAGCCTTTAACGATAATAAAAAGAATAAAAAGGCAAACAAAGTTGACAAAAAAGGTGATTGAGTAGATCCATAAAATATGGAATCATGAAAGTAATTTAAGATTGTAATCAGATCATTTCGTCACAATCGCTTTTGTCCTATTCATTTCGTCCCAGAGTTATTTCTGTCATTCAGTCTTCACCTTTGGTGACATTAAAAATGAATTTTGCTGAAATATTTCAAAATGGAATATTTGACGAAGTGAATGTGACGAGATGAATGTGACAAAAAATCTGACCAAATGATTCGTAATGAATGCTTGGGAAGCCAATTAGGATAGACACAACAATGTGATTAAATTAAATAAATGCGGCTCAAAACAGACGGAATGCTACCGTTAGGAATATGATGTCTATGGATTCATTAGAAACGATTTTCCATGGATTATAGTATTCGGAACAACGTCTCCACCCTGAGTGAAAGGGCTGCTAATTACTAGAGGAAGCTTATTTGGAAGGAGGCCAAAGCAAATGAAAGCAGCGGGTACCTGGTGGATTCCCCTTCGGCCGAACAACCAACAGGATGCGTCAGAGGCTAGTGGCCGCCATTGAAAAAAACACTCTCCGTCCTGAATTATTCATCGCCAATTCACAAGCGAGCAACTCCTCGCCATTGTTGCCACTTAATGGATTCCAGGGTTTCCTTCAGAAAGGGGAAGGCTAAACAAGGTGAATGGATTGTTTTTTTCCAAGCTTTGTGCAGAAGGATATCTTCATGCGTTTGTAGGGATCGGGAAAAACTGTGAAAAAAATCTTTTGTTGCTTCGATAAGTGTGCAGAAGCCGCAGAGCAGAACGTGGGATGACAGAGAATAAATAAATAAGTAAATGAAAGGGAATTGAGAAGCGATAGTGTTATTTTTTGTTGCGGAATGCTGATTATTCAATTGACAATTTGATCAATCTCAACCCTTTCCCCTAAACTCCACAATGAGTGTGACTAAAATATTTCAGGGAAATTCTTTCGTGTTTGCGGTCATTCAGTGACCTTCGTTGTGTCGCCTCGGAGGTGACGATGATTCAGAAATAAATTTAAATAGCTCAAAAAATTTAAAAGGTTTAAAATAATAGAAATGCAAATTTTAATTTAATCAGGAAAAATTTATTTTCTCTAGGCCTAGGTCTTTCCCCTCTCTCCCTTAAATATTCAAATCAATTTTGTGTAATGTTAAAAGCAAACAAATTATAGCTTTAATTCGCTGTTGAAATGATAACGAGCTCTTTCGAGTTGTAGGTAATAATTTTAATAATTATTCTATTTTGGACGTTTATTTGAATTTATCAAATACTTAGGTCTGAGGAAGAAAATTGTTTGAAATGCTAGGAAGCCATTGAAAGATTCTTTAAACGCTCTTCATTAAATATGGATAAATGCAAACGACTAAGGAAATTATAATAAAAATACGATGATTAAAAATTGCATTTTAGATTAAAGAAATGATGACTGGTTTGAAGAGGTATGTTCCCCAAGAAATATTTAAATGATGGATAGAGAGGAAAGTAAGGACGAGACACAAAAATCCTGGAATGGACGATACCCTGAAAACAGTTGACGTTTCGATAGAGACTGGCAAAAATAAAATAATCTTATTGTCTTAAGTCTAATATTTAGTATTTATTTTACTCTATTTAGAAAATATTAACACAAACCTAGTGAAAACCATAATCTAAGACCAAAAGTCATCAAGGAACAACATCGACCTAACGCTGAGTCTAACATCCCATAAACAATGACATTATAAATTGTATCATCCAATTTAATTATTGAATTTATTTCATTAATTCCAGTATTTCCAATGCAACACAAGTTCCGTGTTATCTAAAAAAAATCAAGGCTATCATTACGCCATATTGCTGCCATTCTGATAAAACTTCACTAACTTTTCGAAAGGCATGACGATCAACGCAGAATAGTTTTCCATCATTGCTCGTTTGTAGAGAAGCAGGTTGTTTGCTGCTTTGCATACTGTCTACAGGACTTGAGAAAATTTGTAAGAGTGAAAGAACTATTCACGCTATTTAAAAGTTTCTCTCAGAAAATGTAAAAAGACCTGCTGGTATAATTATTTACCATCTCAGTTCAAGCCGGCGCAGGTCTTGTCGCTCTCGAAACCAGCTAATCGCGGGTTCGAATCTCGCTGAGGACATGGATGTTTACGTGTGTCCCTTAACTAACAAGCTTAGAGGACCAAGCAACGCCTCAGTAGGCTGATCCCCTGCTGGGCTACATTTTTAATAGATCAAATGATTATTTAACATCCTCGACACCGAAAAGGTAAACAAGGGATGGAAACGAGAAGTGAGAGAGATTCAAGAGATCCCAATTTCACGTTTTAGACTATTCGATGAAATTTTAAAAAAAATCATAGTTTCAGCTTTTATTGCATATTGTAAAGTTTCAGCTTTTTTTTCTTGTAAAGTTTTCTTGTGCTCAGTAATGAAATGCAGCTCTTACGCAAAAACAATATCAAAAGCAATGACGAAGTAAATGAAAAATAGAATCATGGCTCACGAATTTTATATTTTCCACTTATTTCATTAATTAAATTTTCGGGGAACACTCCTAAGACCCTTAAAAATTAATTAAAATCAGTAATACAAAGTAAGACAAAATCTTTCTACTTTTCATTTTGTTTCCAATTATTTCCCCTACAGTCCACGATCTAGATGCCAATGCATCGGGGAGGTCCCTGATATTTTTTAATATTTCATAAAATTGGACACACAGGATCTTACCACTCCATATCCAATTTTGTTTTATTCCAGGGTTTTTTATCTCTCCTTTTCTTCTATATCCGCCATTTAATATTTCATAATAATACGTATCTACATACCCAACTATTTGCTTGTCCTTGTTAATATTGTTAATAATGGCGAATATGATGTAAAACTAAACACGGTTATATGCTATGCGGATTCAAGGAATATATGGACAGTTCGCGAGAACCTTTAACTTGACCTACTCCTATAGTCAGCGTAAATAGGGGAGCTATCAGCTGAATTATGTTTTACTAAGAAAAGTAAATGAAATTGCGAATAGGAGATATAACACAAAAAATGAATCTTCTGTCCACACAAATAGGTAGAAACGTACTATTTTGAGTGCTAGAAGAAAAAACATCTTAATTTTATTTCATGACTTTGAAGCTAAGAAAACGTTTCATATCGCTCACTATATAACGCCATGTTCGCATAAAGCAAAATGGAGACTACAGCTGAGTGCACAAATAGTAGTGTGTATGCGGAAACAAAATCAAAAATGAATGATTTCAGGACAAAGAAATTACTGACGAGTATAAGGAGGAGATGCACCTGATAAGAAAACAATTAATTGTCCGAGAATTTAAGGGGATTGAAAATATTCTAAAATAAACTGTTTGAGTTTATATGCTGGAACTGAATACACATTGGGTATTGTTCGTGCCAACAATTTAGCGCATGTAGAATTTATCAGTTTGACAAATAAAATTTTGTGAGTTATTCTTGCATTACCATTCATACTTTCTGTTTCAAAATCTGATAAAATGTAGGAGGTTTGGAAAAACACTTTATATAAATGATAGTAATACAAGAATTTCTGTAAACTGAAAGGACGACATTATGAAACTGTGAGTTTTGCCGCTATCCAAGATTTTGATCATGCATAAGCGGCATGAAAATATGAGGCGTTGTGGTTACGAAAGGTGAACTCAACATTGAGTCAATTATTTTTTATTTTATTTTTCGGCTTCTCAGACATCAAAGAATAAGGTGGTGTACTTTTTAGTTCCGTTCGCCCTTCCTAACCGTATCAAATAAAATCAACGACTAAAAATTAAGACAGTAGATCAAAAATTTTAAACGCGTGTTTCTCGAAACCATCGATCTTTGAGTTCGCCTTTCGTATCTTCAACGCTTCATATGCTCTCTCGTTAACCGTCAACTTATTAGCAATAAAGCAAACAAAGGGAACCTACAAACTGAGGAAACAATCGTAAAGTAAAAAGACGGAGCATAGAAACGACAAAGAATAAAGAACTTCTTCTATGTAGATTTATGGTTTCTCTGCTCTGTGTTTTTATTCTTGTTAGCAATAGTTAAAAAGATTGAATATCATGTATTAAATTTAAGGATATCTATAAAAATTTATTTATGTACCTAAAAAAAGAAAATTAAATGAATTCTTATCTGATACATCAGTGTTTCTCAATCTATGGCAGGTACTCGATTAGAGGTACCAGACAAGACATTCCATTAACAGAAGAGAAATTTTTGAAGCTTTTCAAATCAATATTTCCTGATTTCCATTAAGAAATAATTTATTTTTCTTGAATTTGTAAATAAAATGCAAATAACAGCATTACTCAAAAAAAAAGCAAACTTTAAAATTTTGAAACTTATTTAAAAGTTTTAAAATATTATTTTTCTTAAAAAGGATCTTCTTTTGAAGGGCTAAACTCTAGCCCTTTCTTGATATCGAAGCTATCCGAGCTGAAGTTCAGATTCTTACTGGTGAAAAGTCATCTTAAATGAATAAAACAAATCTTTTTAACGTATCTTCGATAGTATAGTGGTGAGTATCCCCGCCTGTCACGCGGGAGACCGGGGTTCGATTCCCCGTCGGGGAGTATGATGCGTATTTTTTTTGCGAATTATAGAGGCTAGAAATGATAGAGGGTAGGCTAAGTTTGCTCTTATTTTATTCCCTAGCCTCTTTCCCGCCTAAATTTGATCTTATTTTATTCTATTGATGAGGTATAGAATATTAATAAATGAGGCTATTCAAACAATAATTTGAAGCAGTATCTTACTTGATTACAAAACCCGTATATACAGTTTATAAAGAAGGATGTTTGTTTGTGGGTTTGTTTGTGGGTTTGTGGATTTGTTTGTTTCTTATACAAATCTACAGTTTTATTCCGATCTTGATTAAATTTTGCATATTTGACCTTCAAAGCATGAGGAAGGTCACTGTCTACTTCAGATTTCGGAAAAATAATAATTATCGATAAAAAAATCGATATTCATGGTTATGACAGGGCATATTAATGAGAAATATCTCAAGACCAACAATGCAAGGCAAAGTTTGTGAAGCAATAGGTATCAACAATGGTATCAACACGCAATTCACAAACACTCTGCACGGACCAACAATATATATCTCATGACCAACAATGCAAGGAAAAGTTTGTAACAATGCATAGAATTCCTGTAATTCATGCTTTTCTTAGAAAAGAGAGTTCTTAGTACTTAACAATTTTTTGAAAATCTTTAAAAATGATTAGTAACTGGAGATAATGAAAAGTTAGCAGACTATTGAGAAAGAGTTCAAAGACGACAGAGGAAGCACTCCTTTAGCTCCGTGCTGTATTGATCAAATGGTAAGCAAGTAAATAGAAGAATCGGCGATCGCTAGACTACACAAAGTGATGAATGGCCAAGGTTTGCTTCAAGACATCGAAAGAAGAAAGTTAAATTGCAACAACATCAAGTGTACATGATGTGAGTAAAAAATTATTTAGACTAGAAGGCATCCTTGGAGAGGTCCATCCATTGTGAGCCTTTAAAAAAATTTTTTTCGGTAAATCAAGTCCCGGTATATCACCTAGAATGGATTTTTTCAGTGAAGAGGTAAATTCCTGTCTTTCGGATTTTTCTTAGAATGGATAGTCCCTTCGCTCTATATTGTAGTGATTGAATTATTATTTAACCAATTTAGAGGTTTAATTTAGCTTTTTGAGGTTGTTCTGTTTACCTACAAGCGTAATTATCCCGGGCAACGCCGGGTCTTCTGCTAGTTTTATATAAAGCCTTAACATATCCTGTATTTTGAGTGCACTTAATTTTAATTGAATTAAAATATAATCCTTCTTACATAGCTGTTTACGCATTCGCGTATCCATTATAACATATAATTTATTTAAAGCATAATTAACGGTTTACTAACTGCTTTATGTTTCACTCTAAGACATACAATTACTTTGTTTACCGAACACCTGAGTAAGACAGATTCCGAACAATTGCCTCGGGCTGATCAAAAAAAAACTCTTCCGGCCCAGCTTATCACAAGGTCGATTTGTTAAAACTCTGAATTAAATAAAAATGCATATTGCCATAATTTTGTTGTTTTTTGTAAATACATTTGCTGTGACGAAACCGCTCGTAGAAAAAATAGAAAGGAAAACAAACTGAAACAACTAGAAAACTGCTTTCCTGTGGAAATGAAGATTATACCAAAGATAGCATTCATTTCATTTTTCTCGCTCGATTGAGCATCGGGAGACAAAACTTAATCACAAGTGCGAAACAGGTATTTATTTACGCTTTTATAGTTGAGCAACGCCTATTTCATCCATCCCAAGTTTCTATCGAAATCATCTCTCCAAACACTTTAAAAAAAAAAAAAGAAGACAAAAAAAAAAAAAAAAAAAAAAAAAAAAAAGAGTTTACGAGTTCCAGGGTCGGCTTCACCTCACCTGTCTCGCTTCCCGTATCCATCCCCTGTTGGTCGCGATGGAAACGGGATGTGTGACGAACGATGTGATATTTGAGGGGGGGGGGGCAGGAATGGCCACATGAGAGGAAGCTGTTTTCCTCGACCGGAGATGGTCGTCGGTAGATACACACTGGTCAGAAACAAAATCCCTAGTGGTTCTTCGACACCAGCATTACACCTCCGACGAGACCCGCAAGTGCATGTGCTTTGACAAACAGCAGATGCAACGCGAGCGGATCCTACATACCCTCACCTGAGAGAACCATCAATACTGTCAAAGAAGAAATAACAGTAAGTTTGATTATAAAGTTCAGTTATAAGTTTTATTGATATTATTTAACTATAAATACTAGATGTATTTAAAGGGAATACAAATTTTAGACTGACATATCCTCTTATGGTTAATAAGACACATGCTTTTTCATAATTGATTCATTGATTCTCTAGAACTTCAATCCTTTAGTTTTTTATTACATTTTCACTACACTTATATAGAAAACAATACCATCGCTGTATTAATATAGCTTTTAATTTCATTTAATATCGCTAAACCGTGGAATATGTCCTACAGTGAAGCTTTGCTCTATCTGATACATTTCGCACTTAGATAAATATTTTTTTTCACTCAAGCTTTATTAAACATTCCAAGGGTAAACGCTAATAGACATGTAATAACAGTAAAAAAAAATAAAATCTTATTTGTCACCAAATGAATAGAAGTAATTTTTTTAATTCAAGGACTTCGAATGAAAAAATTAAACCTTAGATAACACATTTAGATTAGGATATTTATAAAGCAACCTCTTTTTAATTTTTACTTTTAAAAAATTAAAAAGTAAAATTTTATGAAAAATGATAATTACTTTGTTGTTATGTATTCCACAATCTAGTACGAAATCGTATTATATAAGCATCAATTATCAGATTTTTTGTTAATGCAATGCTCCACCCAGTTAAAAACTGCAAAGTTAAATAATGCAAAATTTTCTTGATTTATATAAAATCTCTTTTATGTATTTACTTTACATAACAGGTTCCCTTATTCAAGTGTAGTAATTCTATTGTTTTATATAAAGCGTGTATCTCAATTCTTCATTCTGAAGCTAATGAGTGTGCAGTGGCTAGTGAATTTTATATCTATATAAAAAAAAAAAGAATCATCGAAGAAATTAAAAAATTATTTTATCTTATCTCAAAATTTTCGATCGCAATGCCATTCAAAAATAAATATATGAAAATTCTTTTGTATGAAAACCCATCTTTCTCATCGGAACAATAATTTTCACGGCCGTCACGTGACGGTTGTCCGGGAAATGACCGCTCACGATCCCTCTTGTATGTACGTATGTAATGTCTGCCTTTATTTTGCATAGGATATACTGCATTCATCAATAGAAAACGTAAAATAAATTCATTCCATTTCTACAGTCGGTTGTTGAAAACTGCTCTTCATTCCAACGGTGTCATTTACCCCCATCTTGAAGTTTTTTGGGATAACAAACAGGAGCCAGATTGTGAAAGGATAACAAATAGGAGCCAGACTTTCTTGAAATAGAGAGAAATTAAAGGATTTTTAACTCTACAGACCCTATAGAAATTTTTAACGCCCTTACCAATTTAGAATTCCAGCTTTTCTGTTCACCTCGGAAGAGACAAGGAGAAGCTCTCTTTGAATTAGAAAGTTAAATCGAACAACCTCATAATCAGATCTATGACTTATAAATCACTTAAAGCAAAAATTTATAAAATCTCAATTAGAACCATTTTCAGCAAAAGAATTTATTTCATCTCAACAGAATATATCGACATTGACGTAATCAAATATTTCAGTAGAGAAATTGTTTTCTTGCTTCTAATTAAAGCCACCTACGAAAAGATAATATACATTCGTAAAATCGAATTAAATAATTAAAAATTAATAGCAGAAGGTTGTCCTGAAATGACGTCAGCAAGTTTTCTGGAATTTTCGACTCTCCCTCCCCCATGTTAGCAACCCGCATCATATACCTTACTTGAATTGTTTCTTTAAACTAGATTTGATTCACTTTTTAAATCAGGAACATAAAATCAACAAAACTATAGGAAAAAAATTAAACTTAACAATATGAGGTACACTTAAAGTTTAAAAAAACGTCTTCAGAACTATTTTCTTACAATCATGATTAGTATTCGCTTTAGACGGGCATATTCCACGGTAGTTATTTTAGTGCAGGTTCAAGAAAATTATTGTAATATCGAAGGATTGACAACAGACCTCGCTGTCATTTTGAGCACTTTCATACCTTAATATACAAATAATGCGAAGAACTATCCCATTAAAAGAACAGGTTAATAGCTAAGTTCAAATAAAATCCTATAATTCCAAGAACTTAATCTTCTCTCTGTTTATGTATGTCTTTCTGTCTCTATGATCGATTAATTTAAAACTTCCTCACAACTCAAAGACGTCAAAATAGAGAACTTTAAAACTTTATATTTGCCACGACTGGTTTGAAGGATTATCTAGATATATTATCTAGTAGCTTACAAATAACATTTATTATATTTTTAATACATAATACTTAGTATAATATTTGTCTTAGAACATTAAAGAATACTTTAACGGTGCTCATAATAACATTAAAGAAGCATCTCTTAATAAGGAATATCTCAGTCGGTGATGTTATATAAACTATATTCGAAAAATATCATTTTATTAATTTTCAAAGATAATTACCCACAGTTATAGTTTTCAGACTGTTAGGTATTATGGGTCTTTGGTTTGGTTTGGTTTGTTTGGTATTAACGTCCTTTTCAACTGCTATGGTCATTTCAGGACGGCGTTATAGGGGCCGCAAATTTTGCCTCGCAAGGGTTCTTTAACGTGCACCCGGCAAACGACTACACGGGACCAACGGCTTTACTTCCCTTCCGAAGGAAGTGCGTGATCTCAGGATTTCCCCCTGAAAAATCCTCGTCGTCCTCGGCCGGGATCGAACCCGCGTACTCGGGCATCAGAGGCGATCTCGCAACCGCTGAGCCACCGAGGCCGATCTTATGGGGAAAGTGTATACTGTACACTCAGGAACTTCAGTTTCTGATTGATGCAATTATCTTTCAGTTTGCAAAGCTCCTTGCATATCTTGTATAGTTCGCAGTTTTGAGGATAAGCACTTGCACCTATTTGTTACACGTTAATAAATGCAAAACTCTTAAGAAAATATAAATTCTTCGTAAGAGCTAAATATAATTTTTTTTAAAAATAATTAAAAAACAATGTATGGTTTATTTTTCTACTGATCGCTTTGATTTTAAGAGCTAAATTTTGAAATTTTAAGCTATTAATTTCCATAGATGTAATTTAAAATAAATGACAAAAGTATCATCTGTTTAAAAAGAAGCAAAACAATTGCTTTCAATCTATATATTGCTTTTGATAATGGCAATAACATTTATGAATTACCTTCCTGAAAAATTTTTCCCAAGTTGACAGTCGGATATGAACCCGCCATCTCCAGAAGCTTGGATTTTTTTTTTTCGTTTTTATTTTAAGTAGGACAATAACGCTAAAAAAAATCGTAGGCTATTTATTCTCACGGATTTAATGCTGCCAGTTTTGTGGTTCATAAACAATTAACGTGAGAAATTTAGCGAAATCCTCCATGGAACCAAACTGTGAAAATCCTCTGGATGTGAATCAATCGTTTGTCGTTTTTTTTTTTTAATGTATTCATTTTTCTTTATAATGGCTTGTTTTGTTTAAAAATTGTCCCCTATTTGAATGGTAGGCAATCGATTCTGCAGAAAAGAATTTTCTGAGAACTTTTATTTGAAATGAATTTTGGAGAAAACGTTTTTTAACGAGATAAGATCAAAAATTCGTTTCTCATCAAATCTCGTTAAAGATGTTCCGTTGAGATAAACGCCCCCCAATGAGTTTGGTAGAAGCCCTTTTTCGAAGTATAAAATGGAGCTGAAAACTACATTTTGCCTTTGTTTGGATGCGGTTGATAGCTTCCCATATAATGAGATTCCGCTTTCCATTAAAGCCAACAGGGCGGTTAAACCAAAAAATGAAACCAATAGCCCTGCACTCCCCCTCTAAACCTCTTTTATCTCTATTTCCTCCGGCGATCAGCTAGGCTTCTTCTTCAAAAAAAAATGTTTTTGAATAATCCTATGAATAATACACGTGTCCGGAAATGCAATCGACCAATAAAGCCTTCGCAAAGTGTAGATGACGACCTTTGACACTCCCAGAGCAAAGATCCGACGACCCGTGATCCCCCTACCCTCCGTTCGTGGACCACGGCCGTGGATGTTACTCACTCGGCATTTCTCAGAACCTCACAGTCTCATACATTACATCGCTCATAGTAGTACACCACCCCTCTTGTTCGATGCAACACCTCTTTACATTACCATGAGTTGACGGCTCCCCTCGTCTATTTTTTTAGGATCCGTCAACACAAAATGATCATTTGGCCAAGTATGGTAGCCGTCATATCGTTTTTGACTGCGCTTCGGGTGATGTCACAAGGTAAGGATTTTAATTTTTAAAAATATTAGAATTTTTAGAATAAATCAATTCATCGATAATTGAAATCAAAGTGCTAATTGTTGAATTTCTTCCCTTGTCATTCTTGATTATATTCACGTGGGAAACACTTAACAAAATCTTAGGTACCAGCACAATAAATTTTAGCTTTTTTTAAATAAATATTTAGCGCGTTCCTTTAATTAAAAATACACCGCTATAATTGTATAAACTACAATAGCGTATGATTAAATCAGTTAATTTTTAATGCGTTTATCTTAATGCTTGACAATAGCAATCGTTTCATAGCATCATAGAAATGAGTGTTGTTGTAAAGGCATCCGTGAATATAAACATTTAACTTCACATTTCATTATATATTATGAAGAAATACAGCATAAGAATTTGTTATATAAGAATACTGAATGGCTTGTACATCTTGTTGGCTCTAAGCCAAATCAATTTTAGTTAGTCATTACATGGTTAACCTGTTCTCTTCGTATGGAAAGAATAACCGGTGTAGCTTTAAATAAACTGGTGATAATTTATTGCTGTATCCAAAGTCAAAGCTGCCAAGAAACTGTGGATACTTATAATAATAAAGTAAATAGACGCGATAGCACTTTTCTTAGGAAGGTAGCTTAGCCATTGAAATGTGCATTTATGGAAATAAATGCAATTCCATTGTTAAAAATGGTGTCATCTGTATTTTACTTTATTGATGTATCTAATTTGAAAAACACTGATCGTTAATTAAATTGTAGGAAAAACTGTGCAATAGATTCTTTAACCAAATTTTCAAAACCCTCATAAAATTCTTTGTACGATTAAAAATTATCTATTATTTTCCTCGTGCTTATTGTATTATTCTGTTATCTCAATAATTTCATTCTTCTTTAATGTTCACATTAGGACATACCAAATTTCGCGTTTAACGAACGAACTTCACTTTAACGAACGAATTTCAGTTTAATGAAATTTCTATTAAGCGAATTTTTTCCTCAGTCCTACGAGATACGGTATAACGGCCTAAGCAATCAGTTCTGAAATATGTTATGTATAGAAAACACCATGAATAAACACTAAATTGCTATGAATAAATACAAATTGATGCACATGACCATCGCGCACGTGGTGATTAGAACACTGAATTTTTTTAACACACTTTATTCTACTTGCTTTGTCTGTCTGTTTGTGTGGATGGAATTTTGTAATCGATATTAAATTTACTTCCTATTAACCGATTGACTTGAAATTTTGCACACTTACTTACTCCTGATGACAATACATGAATCAATTAAAAAATTCACTAAATAATTGATCAATTAGTGGCAATTAATTAATTTAATTTTTATATGAAGACTTTACCAATAGATGGCGTTGAAGTGTGTTTAAAAAAAAATTATCCTTACTTTTATTTAAATTATTTACTTTTGCTATGTAAGTGAAGAACATTCTATGTGTAACTATTTTAATCTCTTTTCTAATGTACGTTTATCGTGTATCTTGGATTTGATTTCTGTACTTAATCTAATTTGTTTGCTTGGTTATTGCATTTGCGCGGAGCACTGTCTGGTACTTCCGGTTAATATTAGAACAGGAAATGCTTTGAAATGCATTAACAAGATGCGTTCTTTTTTATGCAGCTATGAAGATGTTATAAAGATACTTATTACTTATTGTGGATGTCTGTTTATGGAAGTTTCACTATAACGAAATTTCAGTTTAACGAATTTTTTTCTCAGTCCTTAATAATTCGTTAAATTGAGGTTCAACTGTATAGCCAAAGAAAAGAAAGCCATGTGCCACATGTTGGTTTGCCAATCTGATTAAATTTCAGTTTACGATAGTAGTAGAGATCTTTTAAAAATTACGAGATGTTAGATGAAGTAGCACAAGAAATCCTTCTGGGACAAAGCGTGTAATGTGAAATACTAAGAAACATTTGCTACTTCATAAATAAAGTAAATTATTCCACTGATGACCTAAAAGCTTCACCCATTTTGACCAAAATTTAAATTCTGTTCGAATTCCTTATTTTCCACCTGCCTCGTACCACACTGTGGATGTCACCTGTTTCAGAGTTCTTCTAAATCGTTTCACCTACATATTTACTCTCCAATACAGGTACCGCCATCACAATAGGTTTGCCTTAAAGGGAAAACAAAATAGATGCTTTATTTAAATAAAACACAACATTGCTTACACTTCCATTCACGGCTACTTTGGACTTCCTTGTTTTTAATTACTGTTATAGTTCTTCGGTCAGTTAATTAATTGAAAATATATTAAATTGAAGCAGTATTACTTAATATCATAGAAATACGCTTGAAAACAGAAAAGCTAATTTGAACTGCAATTGATAATGATTATTAAGAAGAAGGAACTTTTTAAAATGTTTTCTTGCCTTCTTATATGTACTTTTTAAATTTAATTTTACGTTAGTTATTTTATAAACACCCATTTGAATATCTAAGAAGATGATTGGATTATTTTTCGCTGAATATAGGCTTCAATTTATTTGTTTATGTAAGCTAAAGAATTAACCTTTTCCAGGAAAAAAAAAATGAAAATTCGACTATGTGAGGAGTTCATTTATTAACTAAGATTTCGCTACTATAGGAGACGTACTACATACCCATAAATTTTGACACGTTTTTAAAAACCGTGTGCATTAATACGATAAGTAAAATAGTTTATTTTGATTCAAATCAAGTTTCCGATTCGCTCTTGGTGCCCTTTGTATTATTCTATGCCCCACTTCCGCTCATTTTATTTGGAGCTCATTTACGTGGGTGGAAATATGTGCGTAAAAAAAAGCAAAACTGTCATTCACCCCAACAAGACTTATAAACACTCGTCCGTCTTGCCGGATGCAGATTCATGACATGCTGGAGAATTGTCTTTTTCCTGGTGATTCATCATCTATTTTGGATGGAATATGTTACTGAACTTGTTGAGCTTATAAATATATTTTCTTTACTTTTGATAAGTTTAAAAGAAACATTAAAAATCTTATTTTGGTAAATGAAGTAACTGACCCCTTCAACATTTTAAGGTAGCTTCTTGTTAATAGCGTATATGAGATTTAGATTAATGAATTTCATTTAAAATTGTCCACATGGCCTGTTAATATATTAATACATAAGAATGCCAACAATAGCATTTTAAAAAGTAGGCTGTGAATAGATAGCGCAATAATAAATGATGGAATTCTATGGAATCTAAGAACATTTCCAATACGTAAAGATATCACAGACAGACTCATCCTAAATTGAATTTACGGTGTTTTGGCTCGGAAACAAAGTAGGAAGTAGTTGTCTAAATCTCGTTAGTGACATTAAATCAGCTATTTAGCTTGTCCCCAACTCTTTTCTTTTCTTGTTAATGTTTTTTTTAATTGCCACGGCCGAACTACATCGATAGTTTGTCAGATTAAGTCCACTTTTAATCAGTTCAACAACCTTCTTTGCCAAAAGTCACATCTCAAAATTTGGAGTCTTTAAGTTAACAGAATTCTGATCTATTTGTTTTCGATGTCCCATCGGAAATTTCCAATCACGCTCTGAATCCTGTAGTGAACTGCTTACCCCTTCCTCTCTCCATCTGTTTCATTTCCAATCGGATTTTTCTTCTTCCGTAAATACGATATCCCATTGAATCGTATCTCCAATATCCGCTTATTTATTACAAGAGGGTTGCTGAACCTGTTCGTCCTTGTTGATCCAATGAATTGAATCGTTGTCCAAAAAGTCCTTCTCTTCCGTCGTCACTCTCCCTCTACGTCTCTGTCTGTTTCAACTTTGGGTTGATATATCCTATTTGGATTTTAATTAAGTAATCCATTTGATGATAAGGATCAAGATGATTTAATATTGTCCTGCGTTTCCAATTCCTGTCGGTACTTTTCCGCACAGGATACCAGAATATTGATTTCGTAATAAGATAGGATAGTTTCTACTCCAATACATTCAATGTCATTAATTTTCCAACATGTGAAAAATTGTGAAAGAAGTAATCATTTAATAAGTATAGAATGATTTTGAATCATATGTAAATAATGAGTTACGTTATATCAATTTACAGAGTCTATGTCTTGCAACAGCGGAATCGGGTTTTTGGCCTTTGTAAAATTTCCCGACAGAGCAATATTAGATAACACTGGTGATATGGTAAGGCTATTTTTGAACTCTATTATAGATAAAATATTTTAAGAAATCCATATTCTGAAAATAAGAGCATTACACTCTTAAAAATGTATTATCTCACAATCATTTATTTATCTTTAAAATAAACTCTCCTCCATTTTACTAAACTTTAAAGAACTAAATCTCAAATCGTAAGAATCAATCAACGAAATTATAATTACTGAAAAATAATTTCTAAGTTTAAAGAAATTGAAGAATTTTATGCCAAGTATTAAGATTTAATAATAAATCATGCATATTCAAGTTTTTTCAAGGTCTATAAACTTAGTGTAATGACTTTGCATAACGTTTAAGTCTGAAATTACAGTAGCGCTCAGAAAATAAGGCACAATTGGATTTTTGGCTTGAATTTTAAATAGAACAATCAGACTTGCGTGTTTGTTTAAGAGGTGTTAGATTACATGGAAAAATATCTCTATAAATGAAAATCACTTATATATTTTCTAGCGTCTTCCTATAATGATGATTTGTGTGTGTTCAAAAAATAATGCACAGTTTCAATTTTAATACTTATTTAATACCAAACATGTTGAAAGAAAATCATAAATAATTTCAAACATCAATATTTGGTGAGATAACCATTATTCTTGATCACAGCTTGACATTTACTGGGCACAGAATATGCATGAATTGAAAAACTTTGTAAAACTTTCTGACGAAATCTTAACGCATTCTTTCTGAAACATCTGAAATTTTTCATCCAAGTTTGATGCCTTTTTATCTTTGTAACAACGAAAGAGACCCAAAAACGGTAGACGGGTAATTGCAATGACCAGTCAAGAACTCAAACTCCTTTTTTTGAAGCCAGATATTGCTTAACAAGGTTGGGCGTGTGCTTATGATGGTTGGTTTGTTGAAAAATCCAATCTGTAGACATGCAATTTTTATTCCATGGGGATACGTATTGTTCTGTAGAATATCTCTGTACATGTTCTTGTCCATATTCCCAAAAATACACACAAGTGGACCCATCCCACACCTACTGAAGCAACTCCACACCATCAAAGATCCTTAAGGTGCCTTCCCATAGCTCGCTTTTTGCGTGAAGCTTTTCGCTTTTAGCGTTTTGCGTGTGATTTTTCAAGCTCAAGCTATCCTAAACACCAAGCTGATATGCGCTAGCTGCGTGAAGCGCTTGGATTTTCAAGCTGCTTTTCGCTTCAAGCGGATATCTAGGTCAGTTTGATTTTAAAGCTACTAGCAGCTTGGAGAGGACCGAGGCAAATGCGCAGTACACGCCTTTTTCTCGTGACTGCAATGGGTGCGTGCATGAGGTCGTGAGGAGAGAGTGAATACAAAGGAGAAAAGTGAAGGAAGAATTCTGCGAATTGTATTAGTTTCTTTTTTCTCCTTTGTCTTCATGATTTGTTTGATGAATATCTTCAGTTTATTATTATTTCTTCTTTTAGTATTAATTTAAATTTTTTTATTAATTATTTATTTATTTTATTTTATTTTAATTATATATTTATTTATTATTTTATTAATTTACTTAATTTTATATATTATTTATTTTTTTCTTTATTTTATTACATTTGATTGAGCTTATTTTATATAACTTTTTGTTATTTTTATTTTATTTTCATTTTATTCATTTATTATACATTATATTCATTAATTAATTTATATTCTTTATTGAATTTATTATATATATTTGTTATTTTGCTCATTTTATTTTATTAATTTGTGTAATTTTTTACTTTATTTATTACTTAAGTTTATTTAATTAATTAATATTCTATTTATTTAAATTTAATTGGTTTTATTTTATGTATTCCATTTATTGTAGCGTCAGCGAAAATAAAAATAAATACATGTATCACGTTTTGCTAAAGTGGAAATATGTTTTCCTTTTTACAAAATATTTTTACGATTAATTATCAATAGCTTATTAAAATTAAACTCCTTCTCTGTGACAACAAACGTTTTCGTGCATTGACAGGCGCCATGTGATTTTGAATTCCCGCACTGCGATTTCTCGCGAGACGCTTTAGCTATGGGATACCTTCAAAGCTAGTTTTTGCTTTAAAGCTTGCAAGCTATTCGCCTCCGCGGTAGAAGTGGGCGACATCTAGCGTAGATTACTCAAACTAACAAAATGGCGCCTGGTATGGGTACAAGCGGTACTGCTTTAGCACTATTAACAGCTGGCAACATGGTTGGCAAGGACAAACGACAGGTGAATAACAAATACTGTTGCGTGGTTGGGTGCAAGTCGAAGCTTAACAAACAAAATAACATCTATATTCACAATTTCCCACGAAATAAGCAGTTAAAAACCGGAGTGGGAAGTAAAGCTAAAGCTGGGAAAACACGCTACCAGTTCTATGTATGTTTGCAGCGCTCATTTTCTACCCTCTGACTACATTCACGGTGGTAAGTTGAAAAATAAAAAAAAATTGTACTTATAGGGAGAACGTAATTATGGTTAATGGACGTAATATATATATATATACAACGTGTCCCAAAACTCAACGATAAGCTTGTACCTACGAATCAACCTCGTCATGATCATTCGGGAAAAAATAAGAAAAAA
>JAHWFO010031644.1:3042759-3085049 GCA_023313115.1 Rhysida immarginata
AATTTTTTCTTATTTTTTCCCGAATGATCATGACGAGGTTGATTCGTAGGTACAAGCTTATCGTTGAGTTTTGGGACACGTTGTATATATATTAGTAAAGATAAGAAGTAGGCTACCGTATCGTAAGTCTTTAGTTGAAAAAAAAAGTGAAATATCTTTCAAAAGTTAACGTTATTTAAGGTCTACCAATTGGACGACACTTTTTGAAATCGGGTGCAGTACCAAGCAGTAGTCTACCACAAAGGAAACACGAACTTTCATTTTTAAAACCTCCCAACAAATCATCTATCGAGAGAACAAAAAGACTGAAAGAACGGGGAGAAAAAAAAATGTTGTGTATGTATTTAAAAATTACTTCTGCAAGTATTCATTTGGAGTCGTTTAGCGTATTTATTTCAGCATTTATACGCCAACTTCTTTATATAGATGAGGCTTCTAACATTAAACCGGCAAATTATGTGACGACCTTTAACAATTTCCTCTCCTTCACCAACATAAGCAAAAATTTCCTGCAAACTTATGCTGAAGCTGCTGCTGGAGTACCCCGAGTACCCATAGCATGCGCCATTTTGAAGTGATCTCAGCGCCAACTATAGGGCTTCGCGAAGGCGAATAGCTGCATTTTTCTCGCGAGTAGAATTTGCTCTAGGCTACGGCCATGCAGAAGCGATTTTAGAGCGAGCGAGCGATTTCTGACGTCATCGAATTCGCAAGCTATGTTTAGCGAGCGAATTTTTAAGTTCTCTCTCTCGTCGTCTCTCGCCGTATGTGATTATACATAAGCGAATTTTTCTCACAAACATGGCTTCCATTTCACGTGGAAGTAGACATCTTGCAATAAAAATGGACTACTGCGCATGTGCAGCGTTGAGCGAGATTTGGCAGACAGCGAGAAAATCAAACAGTGTCAGATATGAGCGAGAAACGTATTTTCGCTCTCGCGTGCGATGTTTCGAGTGTCTCGCTTCTGCATGATCGCATCTACGCGAGCGTGATGACGTCATAAATCGCTCGCCCGCTTAAATTCGCGTCTGCATGGCCGTAGCCTTAAAGCTCAAGCTACGCTTTAAAGCTCTAGCAAGCTATGGAAATGTACCTTTATTCATGCTTCACCTTTGGAACTTGATACTTTGGATTGAAACGCTCATTCTTCGGACATCAAATATGTTGTATGCTTCCAAACAACAGCCATTTAGAGCCTTCACCCCCAGTCGTTGAAGGTCCAGCGCTTATACTTTTTCGCAAAAGGCAAATCGGGCCATCCGTTTTTTGTTTGTTTGTTTTTTATGATAAGGGGTTTCTTTGCCGGACGCCTACCATTTAATTCTGCGTCTGCTAGCCACCGTTTAGTTGTGGACATGCTAATTTTAATCCCGAAATCATCTTGCATTTCACGGTTCAAATCCACTGTTTCATCCTATAACCGACAGGGCAGCCTATGTTCCTTTTTCTGAGATAGTGCGTGGTCTTTGTGATCCAAGCTTCCGTTGGAGATCTCCTCTTGCTCCCTTTCCTTGAACAATATTTCTAACAGTACTTTTACAAACTTAGCATTTCAGTATGATATTTTAGGCAGTTCGAAGTTTTTATTCCCGTGGAAAAGTCTTGATGATATGCTCAATGTGGCCACCACGAACGTTTTGAACTGCTCGCAGCCGAATGGTGAAGTTGTTCATAACTCTATCCAGGATTTCTGCATCCACAAGGGTGCAGCAGTCGACGATGCTTTGTCGCAGCTGGTCTAGGGTTCTTGGTGCTGTAGTGAACACACAGTCTTTAAGGAACCCCCAGAGATAAAAATCACATGGGTTTAGGTCAGGACTCGTAGGGGGCCAAAGAAAGCCACCCCCGAATCGATCTGGAAACCTGTTTGAAATGACACGATTTCCGAATTTCTGATTGAGAAAGTGTAGCACTTCATTAGTGGTGTGAGGCCTAGCCCCATCATGTTGAAACCATTGATGTCGAAGCGGTATACGCCTCCTTCGCAGCTCGGGGATGAAGAAGGTTTCCAACATGTTAAGGTAAGCCTGTGACGTTACGGTGCCCTCAAAACAGAACGGACCAATGATACCTCTTTTGGAAATCGCGCACCAAGCCATAACCTTTCGTGGATGAAGAGGTGACTTATGGATCTCATGAGGGTGCTGGGAACCCCAGAAACGAACGTTGTGTTTATTAACGTCACCTGACAGATGGAAGAAGGCCTCATCTGACACCCACAGGTTGTCCACAATGTCCTGATTGGCTTCCATTTCTGCTCCAAACTCCATCGCAAATTGTTGTCGCTTCTGTCTTCCAGTGTCTGTTAACTCCTGATAAACATGGATCTTATACGGGAACAGGTGTAAATCCTTTCTCAAAATTCGCCACGTCGTGGTATACGACAGCCCTTCTTCAATGGATTGGCGGCGAACAGATTTTTTGGTAGGAGAATCGACCAACCTTGTGCGAACATTTTCGACAACTTCGGCCGTTCGAACACGATCTTCGCTCCCGCCTTTTTTCTTGCCTTTAACACATCCAGTGGCACGAAATTGCTTGACAAAATCCATGATTGCTTGCCTGCCTGGTGCGTCTCGACACTTATACTCCTTCCGGCCTTCCGGAACTTTCTTTGCACGGTTACAGGTGATTTTGTCTCGAAATACCATTCGACAACCTTGCATTTCTGCTCTGTTGATAAAGCGGGCGCCATTTTTCAACAATACGATTTTCATGCAGCGCCGTTGCTACAATACAAACTCCAACTATTTAGAAATTCGATATGGCGCTCATATTCTTTCAATTGTTTATCCCTAATGCACGTCATTCGAGTGAAATGGTCAGAAATTGACTGAATCACCCTGTACATTCTGCAACTTCAAGTCAAGATGTATCCTTTGAGTTGACATTTTATTAATAAATATAGATAGTAATAGTCGTATATTATGGACAATTTAGTGTGTTTTCTGGTAACGAAAAAACGTACATGTACTTTTAAAGCAAAATAGAACTGTGCCTTATTATTTGAACACAACGAAAACAACAGTGTCTGCTTCAGTTATTTCCATGTAAGAATCTCATCGATTTTCAGTTCCCTCCACCCATCTTCAAAATAATGTAACAATCCGATTAATTAATTTGCATATACACGCAAAACTCTAATTGTGCTTTGTTTTCTGAGAGCTAATGTACGTGCAGCATCTTAAATCCTGATAATAAAATCACTTTTACTTTTTGCTTTGACAAAGGATAGTCTCTATCCGAAATGTCAGCCTTTTTTCAGGGTCTTATCATCCTGTGTTCAATTTTTGAAAATAAAATTGGTTAAAGTAAACGTAAAATTGGATAAAAATAGACTACAATGCAAAAGTGGTTGAATTTCTTCGCAGCATCGATTACTAGTAATAGCTTTTATAATGCTAATATGCTAGTCTTTGATAAATGTCCTAAATTACCAAAACGCGTCGCTTTGCAGGGATAAAAAAAATCCTACGTGCTTTCTCTAACAAAATCTCTAAAGACAAAGATCTACCAATGTCAGTTTTTCAAACAATCAAATTAATTTTTGTCTTAAATTTTGTGAGATCTTACAATGTTCATTTACGTGTATGTGTGTTCTTGTATCTGGATATTCTAGAGAGAGCAATGGAAATACTTATTTTTTAAGATTTTTTCCCCTTACATCTTTCTTTCCCTTTCCCTATAGACAAAAGAAGCTGCCCCTCTCAATCAAGTAATAAATCGCTGCAAACATAACTGCCTCCACGACGTGAACGGACAACTTCGGCGGGTATGCGGTTCCTTTACGGTGGTGATGTCTCAAATGAATACGCAGGGCTCCATGCAGCAGTTTATGCCGCCCCCAGTTTTTCCGCATGGTGGCATGCAGCACGCTCCATTCCCGAGCACCACTGTGAACAAGTACGGCGAATCTCAGTGCTACCTAAGCCACGAAATCCCACAACCCGAAGGGTCGGGAATTACGTCAGTCGCCCGTGGAAGGACACTCTACGTCAAAACATGTTTAACCTGTTAGTGGAGATCTAAGCTATTCGTAACTGCTTTCCCTTTTATTAATTAAAATTTATTGTCTTAGTTTAGCATTAATGTCCAGTAAAAATCTACATGATTTCTATTTAAAATTTGCATTAACTAGAGATTAAAAATCCATTGCCAATGTTGTATTTATTAACATGAACTTTCGTTTTAACATTCTTTAGCAACTAAGGCGCAAACACTTCGAATCGCAGTTGCGGAAACGTATCTTAATATGTGTTTCGATACAGCCGGATGTCGTCGGATTTTCATCAATAAAGAAGACGAATGTTTAAACAGGTAGGGTAACTGTATATAAGGCCGCTGGCATCTCTCATTAATAATAATCTTAAACGTATAAATATTAAAATAAGTAACCATTAATGAATTAATATTATTAATTAATTAACAATTACTTATCTAAAATGAGAGAATAGTCGCTAACTTTGCTTTTTAAAAAATTGAATTGAAAATTTAAGTTTGCGACTTACATAATAAAATAAAATTAATATACAAGGTGAGTCTAAAAAGTTCGGTGAATGGATGGATATCTCAAAAGCAACGTGAGGTAAAAATGCGGCCACGAAGAGACCAATGGAGAGACGACACTTAGCAAGGAGCGCAAGAAACCGATGCAGATTAGTCTGCTACGGGCATCGAACGGCGTGTGTGCGAAAACTCACGTCAAATGGAAATGGAGCAAACTATTAATGCCGAATTCTACGAAGCTGTTTTGAAGCGCTTACTGCTGCGGGTATAACGTGTTCGCCCACAGATGTACAGGAGTAGAAAGTGGAGTCTGTGGCATGACAACGCACGCCCGCATACTGCGATCCGTGTACGCAACTTCTTGGCCCAAAGCCTTTATAGACATCCGACGACGTGGGGCATTTGTGCGTGCTTCGATCGATCCCATAAGATGCCTTCGCTGACTCATTCCAGCAGCTTTATCAACGATGTCAAAAGTGTATTGTATCCAACAAATATTACCTTGAGGGTGAATAAAGGTATTTTGTTTCCATGTTTTGTTTTATGCTTCCATTCACCGAACTTTATAGACGCACCTTATACAATACAGTATACCATGAACACATATGCAGAAGGTTGATTTTTATTTGTTAACAGATTTTCAAAATTCTTTTTTGTATCTTATACTCACATTTGTCCTCTATGTAATGCACTATCCACTTTTCGATATAGTCCCCATTCCTTTCCAAGTATTGCGCCAACGCGTGACTAGTTGGGTGAACCCGTCGGAAAGGAATTCCGGAGTTGTTGTCGACACCAGGATTGAATGGCAGCGTTTACCTCGCCGTCAGAACCAACTCATGGCTCTTTCTTCTTTGGGAAGTGGTGAAAGTCGCAATGTGCAAAGTCTTTCATTTTTGAGCTGCAATTTTTCATCTTTGAACTGTAGGCGCTGCAACGCCTCTGGTGTGTGGTGACTCGTGTGCGGGCGGACGTTATCGTACTCCAGAAGAGGGTCCAAAGCTGCCATTCAATCCTGGTGTCGACAACAACTCCGGAATTCCTCTCCGACGGGTTCACCCAACTAGTCACGCGTTGGCTTTCATGGCGAGGATGGCGGAAGAAACTGGAATTCGAAGCTTACCCTTTAGCGCCATACCTGTCAAATCCTCCGATGCTGGACCCATGAATTTTTGTGCCTTTAGACTCCTAAAACGTGCTCTTGGAAACCACCGACCGCCAACAGTCGAAGGCTTATGGAAAACTGTTAAGAAGAATGGGACAGAACTGATCCACCTATCTGCAACGAGCATTGTTGCAATGGAAACTTCGATGCAGAGCCATCGTCCGACAACATAGACAACCGAAAGATGGATGGACACAATAGATGGTGATATCACGGATTTTCCTCTTAAATTTCACGCTGTGAATCGTTTTCATAAGGCTGAATCAACCTTCTGTAGTATGTCTCTTCGAGTATGCTTATAAAGGGCAGCAAATTATTTACTGCTCTTCTGGAATCTTGGCATTGTCAGATCCTTTAAATAGAATATACCTTGAAACATTGCTGACTGACTGACCTTGCTTATAATCGCTATAACGAAGGTTCTAATTTAAGTTGCAGTTCTTTAAGATCATCAAATGACTTCATTTATATTTATATTTCTTTCGAAGATCATTTTAAATGTATAAATTTTCGGTTTCTTTTTTTCAGATGTCTTAATGAATTCAGCATGACCTGTCGAGCAACAAGTTTCGACCATAAAAATCAAACCTGCCTACTCTGTTCCGAAACGAGACGCACGAGGCCAAATGACTTTACCCGATGTTCGCATGGGAGCTACTCAGAAATTTTAACTTTAAACAGTACGATCCATATTTGTAATCAAGTATTTTTATAGAAGGATAGTTTAAAAGTTATCTAAATAGACTCACGATTTTATTATATAAATTTATTCTAGCGCAACAAAGATGTGAACAGGGATTGCTACTTTTTTATAAACTGATCGGCGTCCTTGTCAACTGGCCATACAATTTTGAAGAGATAATGGCCGCTTCATTACAGGAGTGCCTGGAGAAGGCTTTCGCGAATCAGCAGATTATGTCTCGTTCGGTCCAATATAATCCACGAACCAAGAGATGTATCATAAGCGAGGAAGACTCGACTACGCAACCCGAATATTTCCTCCCCACCAATACTCAGGGCATACCTCCCGGACCTCCAGGTCCTGGGTCGAATTCCATTCCGCAAGCCCAAAACCAGAACGATCTTGAATACTATGAAACGGAGTGCTTTGGTATCCCCTCTCATGGTAAGAAATGAATGCCTTTCGTTATATTTCCTGAAGTGAATTTTATTCTTTACTGCTTCTTATAAGTGTTTTAATGAAATTGTGTTGTTAGCTTCTATCATGATGCGATCTCTGGCACCTGTGGAATGCAGGATAGGTTATAGAATATCGAGCAGTTTGGCCCAGGACGAGGCCGCTCTGTCAAAACCCGACTGCATCGTCCGCTGCATGATGAAGTCACCACATGCGTGCCGTTCGTGCGATTACAGCGAATCTACCAAGGTCTGTCGCCTAAGCCCCGCCAGCGTATACACGGGAGCCACCATTATCATAGATCCGATATTCATCCATTGTGAAATTGTTGGTAAGCGAATTCTGTAATTATTAGAAACTGGCGAAACTTTTTATTTAGACAAAAAATAATGTTCCTCAAGTATTCATAGTATTATTTACCGATTATTAATTATTATTATTATTATTATTATTATTATTATTATTATTATTATTATTTTTATTATTCTTTTTCGATCACCATTTGATATTAATATTATTAGTTTATTAATTTGGAAAAATAATCTTTCAGTACTATCAAATTATATTTTTCGGAATGCAATTAAAAATCATAGGTATGAAGGGCAACGACAATTCCATATAAATATTTGCCGAAGTGTTTTACATTATTATAGGCAAACGTGAACTGAGTACGCATAGAATTCACAAATGGCATAATTTATCTTGTGCTTAAGAAACAAACAATTAACATAGCAAACGATTAATTAAAGTGCATCAATTTTAATCACGACCAATTTCTTAAACATATACAGTATAAGGATGGCAAAGTCGCAGTTTCGACATAGGATGGTTATCGTATTTTTCGCTCATGATTCCGTGCGCAACAAACAGTTAATAGGCAAACACAATAACTTCCTTCTTTTGAAGTCGGTTAAAAAATGACGGCTAACCGGAGCAAAATATATTTATATTATGTTTTGAACAAACTTAAAATTTATATCTATATATACATGGATCCGAATTTGAACGATAACTGAGATATGAACAGAAATAAAAATGCCGCCACCAAGATCAACAAGTTAATAACTCAGGTTCTGTAAAGCCTAGATTAATGAATTTGGAGGAATAACAGGGTACATAAGACTGTGTACACCGTTAAAATTTGATCGAATTCCAACGAGAAGTTTCCGAGTCAAAATTGTAACAAGTGCTGGTTAGTATTCACAAGTGAACACGTGGCAGGCAATATATGGTGCCATGAATAACGGCAGACAATATTATCCTAAAATGATCTGCTAATTTTATACTTTTCGTATAATGCATACAAGTTTATTTTAACTCTATGAAAAATTGAAAAATTATTAATGTCAACCCCTATTCCTCTCATTTTAACTAACAATGGATTCCTCCGAGCAGTCAATGATTAAAATTGCTTATTGTACAAATTATTTCGTAAAGCAATTGCGAAAACATGGTTTCCACATACAAGCGTAGCAAAAAATATTCGGAATGTACTACAAGTTGCATTGTTCGTTATTAAATTCTGCATTTCCGTCTGTCCGTACCTTTTTATATGAAATGAATGAGTCTTTCATCCCTGATTACGAATATGGCATCCAAATATATGAGAGCCAATACCGATGCGACTTATATGAAGAGCAATCACGCAAAAGCGCATGTCACATAAATCCAGAGTTGGATTAACTTCGAAAAACGCGTAGTGTGTTAACAGAGGGTTTTCTTAATTTTTTTTCCTAAATCGCCCTTAACAACAATTTTATTGTGTGCTGTCAAATAATACGTAATTGGTTTTTATGGGAAGGGGGGGGGGAGGAGGATTTTAATTTTGGACCTGTGCTGATTTGCTTGAAATCATGGCACCTGAAATCACATTCCGTCACTTTCCGACGTGTTATGGGGTAATAGGGGTTTTCTTTGTTATGCACCAAAAATACATTTAAAAAAAAAGCAGACAGTGCTCTGCTTACACAACAAAATGGTACTAATCATTCGGCTAACAATCTACACAGTGTACACTTATAATTTCAGATAGTTTAATAAAACACAAAAATTATTCAAGGAATACAAAAACTACTGTTCGTTTTAAACAAAACAACCGCAGTCTTCTTCGAGACAGTCACACTCGTTGTTGGTGTTGTCATCGCTCTCTTCGGTCATGGACCCTTATCAATGATGAACGCTTTTTTCTTCTGAACTTTTTTCTGTGCGATAAGGTCCAATTTCTCTTCTTGAGAAGCCTATGCTGATCTGATAGTACCTGTATGAAGGCGTACGTGTATCTTTGCTTAAAACGAATGACAGTC
Organism: Rhysida immarginata; assembly: GCA_023313115.1. NCBI lineage: Eukaryota > Metazoa > Arthropoda > Chilopoda > Scolopendromorpha > Scolopendridae > Rhysida > Rhysida immarginata. The sequence continues at coordinate 3,051,875 of JAHWFO010031644.1, forward strand.
ATCTTTACTCAATATAGACATATGCGTTTTTGCGTGATTGCTCCTCATGCAAATGCATATAATAGACTCAATAATAACCAAAAATTTGAAAAAGCATATCAACTGGATAATATGGCGTTTAAATTTAACGACATAAACCCTAGCGCAATGCGGTACAATTTATCAACTCAACAAATGAGAGCCATATTGTAACAATGATATATAGGGTGTTTCTAAATTATCTCCCGTATTATACATGTTTATTACTCAAACACTGTTACAGATTTTAACGTGATTTTTTTTTTATTCACAAAGAAAAACTCAAAAAGTTTCTTAGCATGCCTTAATAAATTTCCATGTACCCCCCATTTATACCGTGAAGGACGTCAAAGCGAAATTCGATTTCCTCCCGTGTTCGGGCTAGGATTTCGGGGGGGGGGGGGGGGTTCCAGCGATTGTTCAACTATTCTGTTCTTGAGAGTTTCAATGTTATCAACGCTGGTCTTGTACACTGTCTTTCACATATCCCCAGAAGAAAAAAATCCAGAGGGTTCGCATCGGATGAGCGAGAGGGCAAAGGGATTAGCCCATCCCTTCCAATCCATCGTCCTGGAGAGTTCGTATCAAGGCACTACCTAACTTGCAGGCCCCAGTGAGGAGGTGCTCCATCTTGTTGGTAGACTATGTTGGGCTGCAGTTCTTCCACCTGTGGAATCAGATAGTTTTCCAGGAAATCTAGGTAGGTTGCAGCGGTAATGGTGTCTTCAGCGAAAAAGAAAGGTCCGATTACTCGATCATGCATTAAACCGCACCAAAATGCTAGCCCGAACATGGGAGGAAATCGAGTGTCGCTTTGACGTCCTTCACGCCATGTGAGTACTAACCACCACGTGTTACGATGTTGACTACGTAACTTGGAAACTACTGGTTGGAATTCGATCAAATTTTAACGGTGTACACGGTTTTATTACCCTATCATTCCCCCAAACTTCATTATCCTAGGTGTTATAGAACCTGAGTTATTAACTTGTTGATCTTAGTGGCGGCATTTTTATTTCTGTTCATATCTCGGTTATCGTTCAAATTCGAACTCATGTTCATATGAACTTTTTTGCTTAGAATCATCCATACTACCTCCTCTAAAAGTTTGTGACAGGGTTTCAGACTCACCTTGTATAGCGTTTTGGGCACCAATTACGAGAGATTTCGTATACTCCACTTCGGTCACACTTTTTAATTCCATCTTTGACACTTCCTAGTAGACATTTTTGCTGCTGTATGTCATGAATGTCAAGTTGAATTTCTTGGCAATATTTTGAAGGCCTTTATTCAATTGCCTGTTGTAGGGGAAAACGATATAATTTGTTTCTCTTCTCCTGTTCAAGGTGATGTTTTTTTTAAGTTCAATTTTCTTCAGCACGTTGCTTTTAATTTTATCAATAAATTCTTGGTTATACATGTATCCGTTGATTTCGGCAAATTTTCTGATTTTGACTTCCTGTCTTCTTCCTCTCATCTGTTAGTGGCAACTTCTTTGCGTTTTTAACAACATTTTGTGGAAGACCGCTAACTTATGTGCAAAACAATGATTAGATTCTTTATGTATATATGGTGGAGTGAAGGTTGGTTTTCGGTATACGTGTATGTTAAGATTCCCGTCTTCTTTTACTAGCAAGATATCAAGAAACGCTATCTTACAGTTGTCTTCTTCTTCCATGGTGAACTTAATCGGGGCGTCTAATTAGTTTAGATCATCCAAAAACTGGTTTACATCATAAGAATTGGTGTCAAATAAAGTGATGATATCGTCCAGTAGCAGTGCCACACATTTGGAAAATATATGAATTCGTTAAGAGCCTGGTTTCCTAACAAAGGACTGATACAACATCCCATCGGGGTGCCGTTCGTCATTTGATAGAAAGTGTTGTTAAAAATGAACATTATTGTAGCATACTAAGTTGGGTGGCTATTATGAGATCTTTAACGAGGCCAAGAGGCACGTCATCATTAATAAGGGCATCTTCTAGTGCATGTATTTACAACGTATTAACCTGTAATAGGGCCCTCTAGATAACCATATACATTAATAGTATACAAAGTGGTGTTTTCTTCAAGTTTTTCGACTTTTTTGCAAGAGAGTGCATGATGAACAGTTGTAAAAGGATTCCGGACTAACTATTGACAGTTTCATAACCAAGTGATGCTAAAGTCAGCACGGAATATAATCGATTTTAGAATGAATTACAATGAGAGTGGCTGGTTAGCTTGTAAATACTAATAATACTTTCGCTATATAATTGCAAACATCATAACAACAATTTACACTATGATCATTAGGAGCAGCTAAGGTTTTAAAAGTTGTTAAGATTTTCAATGGGACAGAGAATATTTATTTAATTAATTTATTTATTTAGGGTAAGAAATTTACAGTAACGCCCTGCGGGGTCAGGTATGGTCCTAGACGGACTAGTTAGACCACGCGGGCGTAGTAAATAATTGTAACAAAAAATAATAAACATGTTAGTACATTATAAAAAGAAAAAAACTTAAACTAAATAAATATACAAGATGGAGTATAATGCAATACTGGCAAAGATTAAATCGTAATTTAAATGAAAAAAAAATTGAGTAAATTTAAAGAAATTAATAACCATTTTACATTGGTAGAAATAAAAAATAGTTGCCAAATAGGCAACTATGACCAACTAAAACCTAAATTGCCAGTAATGACCATCAGTAGAAAAGCATACAGTTAATAACATTGGGTACCGTATAAAGAATCTTTTAAAAATAAAAGCGTAGCATAAATAACATTGCAATTCATAGGAAAGAAAGAGTGTATAATTACAACAAGGTGTCAAAACGATATAATCAAGGTGGAAATAAACGCCCCCAGCCTGCCTAGTTGGATAATTGTGCAAATCGTTGTTTAGTGTAATAACTATTGGAGTAGTAATCTGCAACAACGCGTTCTGAGTTTTGTACATAAAAGAACAAAGTTGAATCTTGCATATCTCGTGGATTGTTAAAATACCTATTTGTGCAAATTTTAGCGAAACAGAAAAGCGTTTTGGGACATTTAATAAAGTACGCAAGAACCACTTTTGTAGTTTCAGTAATCTAGTAAGATTAAAGGCTGTGGTTGATCCCCAGAAAATAATAAAATATCATAAATTAGAATGAATCCAAGAGTTGTATAATAACAAAAGAATATTGTGAGGAAGATAATATAATCTGGAAATCAACCCTTGCTTTCTGTTGAGATTAATTAAAAGCGTATCTATATGTGAATCCCAAGATAAATCATGCATCAGTACTAAACCCAGATATCTAAAAGATTTAGTAGTAGCAATCTGACGACCGCCTAAGTAAATAGGCGGAGAAATAGGGACGTTGCGCTTATTACGCTGATGAAAGAACATAGCCATTGTCTTGTCAGCATTGATGCTCAATTTACGTAATGCCTCATTAAGTGCTTGTATAAGATTGTTAGTATTCGTGTTGGAGAATAATAGGGTAACATTATCGGCGTACATTATGGTTTTCAAAGGGGCACAAAAAGCTGGGAGATCGTTGATAAATAGATTAAACAGGAGTGGCGACAAAATTGAACCTTGTGGTACCCCTAAATTCCTAGTAATTACTGCAGACGACTTCCCAGAATATACCAAAAAGTATTGCCTATCATGTAAAAAATCGGCTATCCAAGCTAGAGGAAGACCATGTATATTATATGAAGTGGATAATTGCAACAGAAGTAGGTTGTTCGAAACCGTATCAAAAGCCTTGGCGAAATCCACAAACAAGGCGGCAACAAGCTTATTATTAGCCATTTCAGAAGAGATAAATTCCAATAACTCGAAACATGCCGTTTCGGTATTTCTCTTTGGCATGAAACCGTGCTGACATGGACTAATAGATTTATTAAAATAAACATATTGTGAAATGCGAATATAAAATAGTTTTTCGAATATCTTCGAGAATATTGGTAGTGCGGTTATGGGCCTATAATTATTGTACAACGTGGGATCACCCTTTTTAAATATCGGGGTGACTCGGGCTAATTTTAGGAGAGAAGGGAAGACGCCCGAAGAAATGTAACTATTAAATATAGCTGCTAGCGGCGAAGCAATAGCTTTTTTAACTGCGATAATAATATCAGCTCTAAGATATGATTAGCTCTACTAATCAGCTCTAAGGGTCCGGATTAGTAGTGGGTTTCAGTTGTGAAATCACCATACATACCTCTTCTTCGGTAGTTGGTATTGCGAAGAAGCCAGAAGGCGTAGCTGAGACATTCAGCGAAGAATTACAGTTCAGGTATGATGGTCCAGGATCAGCTGAGGGAAGGAGTGTCTGCAAAAACTCAGTCAGGGTTGACGTGGTAACTTCGTCAGGGTGTTTAAAAGGAATGTTGACATGTGTAACCCCACGAGATAAGCCTTTTAACAGACGCCACTTATCTTTTGCTGCATGCAGACGCTGGAATAGGAAGGAAAAATACTTTGATTTGGCCTGGTTAATTAAGCTCTTAACATAATTTGAAAAATCCTTAAATTCCCTCGTAATATGAGGGTAGGTTTTCTCTCGTAATATGATATTTTAAGTACAGCGCATTTTTCTTTTTAGTAAGCTTTAAGATATATGGAGTTATCCAAGGGTTACGAATTAAAGTCGTCCGGTCAGCGATGATCTTAGTTGGTATTCGAGTAAAGTAACGATCGTAGCCCAGGGATACATGCGACAAAAATTTTCGTAACAACTGATTGGGTTCAGTTGCAACGGAAAGGACTGCCGACCAATCAGTGGCCGTTAGAAAAGACTCAAATACAAATACTCGATTGGACGTTACTATTCGAGAGCAAGAGGCATTGGTTGTTTGGATTAAAGATGTGTTACAATTGAATATTAATAAAAAAGGAAAGTGATCACTGATCGATATATCAAGAGCACCCCCGAAAAGTTGGAGCAGCTAAGGTTTTAAAAGTTGCTAAGATTTTCAATGGGACAGAGAATATTCAACCGAACATTGTCAGAAGATCAAATTAAGTTAACCGAGTTTAATTCTTCTTCAAAATCCTAATGAAAATTAACTGATATAATTCTTAAAATTATGTTATCATCATTGCAACCACCTTCTTAGTTAATAGTCCCGTAATTAATAATAAATTTAATGCTACTTTTACTCAAAAGTTAAAATTTTAAAATAAATTCTTAAAATTTTAATGATTCTGATAATTTTACGTGCTGTTTTATTTTTCCAGATTCCACTTTGAATTTAGGTAGTACTGGAAGCAGCAGTAACAATGTTGTGAACAGCCTAGGCCTAGGCTATGGTTACACAGGTGTTACGTTCCCGAACAATCGTCCACCATGGCCAAATATGCCTCCACCGATGCAAGGAGGCTATATGCCACCCCCGATGCAAGGAATTCCACCTCCAGCGCCTCCCCCGATTGGTCCTCCTGGTTATCCAAGTTATTTTGGTGCCAATCCTTCTTATAATCCGTACAACCCTTACAAAGGAATCTCATCACCCGTTCCAGGAGGTTATGGTCCAAATTACGGTGGCTTGACTGGCTTTGGATCTCCTTACCCTCCTTATGGAGGAATGCCGGGAATAGTAGCTCCTCCTCCTCCAATTCCACCACCACAAACCATAACGCCTCCCGACCGTTTAGGTTATGGTCCTGGGTATTACCCTGGTTATCCTGGAGGAACTGGTTATCCCGGAGGAACTGGTTATCCTGGAGGAACTGGTTATCCCGGCAATACCGGTTACCCTGGAATGCCTGGCTACCCAGGTTATCCTGGAATGCCTGGCTACCCAGGTTATCCTTCTCCCTATCCAATGATTCCTGGACTTCCAGGTTATCCTGGTCAGCCACCAATGATCCCTATGCCACCACCTGGTGGAGCGAACGACCAATACCAACTCGTAGCAGCAAGAACAAGAATACGATTCTTTTATGTGAGAAGGACAATGTCTGTGAACACCTTAGAAGATTGTCAGAAAGAATGCTCCAACGCCAAAGACTTTTTCTGTCGATCATTCAATTATAGGTAAGTAGATTTTTGCGCTTTTTTTTGAAGTCCTTGTTGTTTACTCGAAAACGTTTATGACTGGAAAATAATTCTTAAGCTATAAATTTTTTCTCAATAATCACATATTTAAACCGAAGGAAGGGGTTCATAATAATTTTTATTTCTACTTTAAGTAAGCTGAAGTCAAATTTAGTGCAATTACGATAACATTGGAAGTTTGTTATTTTTCCAACCAATATTATTTACCGCTTTACATTATAACATCTGAAATATAAGATTAGTTTTATACAATCCCTTATGATGATTTATATTCTTTTTTAGATATAAAAATTCTGTTTGAGAATTTCAAAACGATTCCTTTGATTTAGGGAAAGTTAAATTTTACGGCATTATATTTGCATGTAGCTGGTTCCTTTAAATGTATATAAAAATGGCCAATTCAAGAAAATACAAATTCCAGGCAGAAAGAATTTAATAATGAAATTAGCAGCGATAGACTCAACTCCGATAAGATAATCTTTGAGCTTAAATAATAAATTCCTTGAACAATCAATGATTATTGATCTTCCCTTCATTTCTTTGCTCTCTTTTAACTCTCCATCATACTGTTATGAACAACTGCTTATTAAAGAATAGTGTGCATCAAAATTCAGATAAATTTAAAAATCAAGATACAACAGCGACTACCTATCTGTCATTACATAGGCGCTTTATACTTAAATACTCACTTCAAACAGAATTCTTTTCATAAACATTTCTGTTATATTTTCTTATGCACAGAATTAATGTCCGAATGACAAAACGCAATATGGTCACGTACAGATCGATAATTCTTGTTAAATTTTGATGGTTATTTCGAACATATTTGACAAAGTAATTGAAATACAATCCTATTGAAAATGAGCAGTTCTACATCATGAAAGCCTTCTTCCAGAAGAAACCACAAATAAAATAAAAGCGTGCTTGCTAATGGGAAAAACACGAAATTAGTTACTTTTTATAAATGATAAATAAGAAATACACCATTCAGATATGTTGACATTTATGCACACAAAAAACCTATGAAAGTCAAAACTATAGGTAGGCAGGTTCGGACTGGCTTACAAGGACCATAAAACAAGATCCTCAGTTAAATAAAGAAAATGTCTCGATGTTGGATACTCTATTAAAAAAGTTTTTTGTTACCAATTAAATTATAACTAATAATCAACTTATAACGATTTTATATTAATTGAATTCGTTATCTTTTACTTCCAGACAACTCTTCCAAGACAATTGTGAACTGAGCGACCAAGATACATCGACACTGGACGTCAATAGTCCATCACACTTCGACCACAATACGCAATTCGACTATTACGAGAGAAAGATCACGACACCAACGACTCCCGGCCCAGCACCAGGACCCGGCATTCCTTATCCGTACCCACCGGGAATTCCCGGCATGCCTCCTCCGCCACCCGTTCCCATGCCTTATCCGAGCTATCCTGGATATCCCGGCTATCCTCCCCCGCCCCCACCGCCTGGTCCTATCTCCTACCCAGGACCGCCCCCGCCTTATCCTCCTGGTATTCCTCCTTACCGAGGCCCTCTCGATGGTAAGAATATGGTCTTGTCCTATGGGAAATAAAATGTCAGTAAGGGAATTTAAAATACAAAAGAATAGTGAATTGTTTGGACATAAGAGTTTTGTATATAACAAAGGGTTTCAGTCATTTCAAAAAATTGCTCATTATTTATTACTATTATTATTAAAATTATTATTATCATTACATTATCATGACATGTTATTGCTCAAAGAACGTTTTATGTGTAATTCTTCCATTTCAATCTCTCTATGAATAATAATAATAAGGCTTTGGGATAATTAGTCGTGAATCCTTTGTTATTTATTAATTTTTCAATAGTGTCACTGCTGTTTCTAACTTACTTAGAATTAAACCTCTTTCACGATATTTATAATTTCTATTTGAATGTAACATTCGAGCTCAAACAATGCAATTTTGTCGCGAAACTCTCTTAACAAAATATTAACACTTTTTTGCAATTTCGACTAACCAAAAAATATCTTAATTTGTAACAACGACATTTGGCTTTTGCTTTAGCTATAAATCTAAAAAAAGAAATTAGCAAATTGAGCAACGAATTTTTGATAGATTATTAGAAACGACCAATTTTGTGTTGCTTTTGCTCAAATAAAAATTTTTAGGGTTGTTTTTTTACTCTTAATTTTTAATGTATTTAGATGTAAACTATTATGAATTTCGATTATATTATTTTGCAATGATATAACATGCAGCTGACTTCTTTATATAGAGATATATATTTAACTCTTTATAAGATATCATTGTTTTCATCAATCGTAATTTCATTAAATTTTATTTAATTTTGTATTTTGACTTTCGTATATAAATATTATTTTAGCAGGAATGTTTTTATTTATTAAATTTAATTTTATACTGTTCTTTTTTGAATTAAGAAGAAAACCTATGTAATATTAGGTTTTAATAAATTTTGGATAAATAAAGGGAAAGTTTTTATAAGAAAAGTAATAAAAAATCTGTTTGAATTTTTATTTCATTTATTTCATTCAAAATTGGGCCTAACATGGTTAGCTGAATTTTTTAAAATGTTTAATTGGCTAATAATTTTGAGAAACATGTTGAATTTTAAAAACATTCCTGTTGATTGAGGCTAGATTACTATCATTGATATAAAACTTTTAACAAAATTATTGATCATTTTTATAGAAGTCAGTGCATGTTAGGCCTAATGCTACACATTATTTCTCACAAATACATTCTATACAGCACTAACACCTCTTATTAACCCAGCAAATATATTAATTATATTTTCTTCGCAAGACTCCCATATTATCCACTATAGTCCTACCAGAGAATCGTGAGAACTGTCCATCACTGAGTTGACATGGAAACCAGCTATAGTCAAATATAGCCTCGTCCTGAGTCGTTGTAAAATGAATTACTGTAAAATTGGTGGCGCTTACTTAAAAGGGCTTAATTTTGCAATTAATGCGAAATTAATTTTCCTCAGAAGAATCGCAATACTTTCTTGTTTGACATGTTGCTTGAGCACATAATGAACAAAGCGCACTTTAAACACTTTAAGCACTTTAAAAATAAGCGCACATATTTACGATAAATAAAGTACCTGTGCATTGGGGCTAAGACAGCCGCTGATTGGCTTATGAACTTAGCCAACGTCATGACCACGTGATCTATTGCAAGAGCAGCGATTCTCATGACTTGATGCGTGATTACAAGAAATGAGATCGAATTAATAAAAAAATATGTATTAATGAAGAGCCTGGATCAAAATAAATCCCAGAATTTTTAATGTAACTGGCTAATTTAACAGTTTATGCACTTTACCCGATTCTCTGACTGACCAAATAATGGAAGAAATTATAGAATTGGACATCTGTATTCTGAATACAAATACCTTAAGTGTAGTAGTGTTTACTCTTTCATTGTTATAAGATAACTAGCAGAGGTACCCGGCTTTGCCCGGAAACTAAAAGATGGTGATGAACAAACAACGCGATCAAAAAGTGTTATAATATGTTCATAAAAATCGGAAACTCACTTCTTATAATAACTGAATGGGAAGCCTTTTATTTATTGAAGAGATATACATGCTGTTCATCTAAAAATATCAATTGGTTCTTTAAAATTTGATTCTCGATTCATATCTAAACCAATACCACATAATTAATAGCACATTTAATAATAGCTTAATTTCATACCACATATTATTAATGATCAATTTTAATAGAACATGTAAAAATTGCATTATTTTAAATTCAGAATTGGATAAAGTGCGCAAATTTGTCAAGTCCCTGCTAAGCTTCAATAGGGGAAAATATCTTCGCATTGAATGTTGGGTACAGCTGCCATTTTTTGAGGGCAAGAGGAAGGCAATCCTACACTGCTACTCATCGAAGTGCGCCGTTTTTGCCCGACTTGTTATTGTATAACGATGGTAACGAGTTGTTGCGTGTTTGGATGTATTGTATAACAATGGGATAAGGTCAGAGCCATGGCAGCCATGGGTCTCGATGCCCTCAAGATATTGAAGTAAATACTTAAGTAAATACGAAGTGTAAAAACTTCATAAATGATTTCAACCTTACCAGAGGAAATGAGTTTACATTAATACTTTCAAATAGCATGAGGCCAGTTTGTAACAACAACGAGCATTCAAAAATGTGTAAATCAAAATTACAGAAAGTTCCAATTATATTATAATTATCAGACTGCTTTGCTATATTATATTTGAAACTCAATGGCATCCTTCTGTTGAAGCAATAAAAAACCTTTTAATCATCGTGAAAAGTCCATAGAACGATTTTAAGAATTCACTGTCCATTGGAAATAAAATTTTAAAAAACGAAGTGAATTGAACTGTACCCAAGCGTTTACTAAAATCTATCAGTTCGTTGTCAAAACAATATAGGGCAAATTTGAATTGGGGAGGACAACTGCGGGGGATGGTTCCCCATACCAAAACAAGTAAACAAAGTGGCCCAAAGTGCTTGATTGATGAGTTGTTATTTCACTGCAAAGACAAAACTAGACAACAAAGGAAATGAATAGTATCTATTGGTAGTATGTAGTTCGTACAATTTCACAATGTGGTAACCTCACAAGTCAAAGGAAATGTTCGAAAGGGCCTCCCCCTGCGTCGACGCTCGTGTGGACACGACAGAACATGGACTGTCACATCCTTTCGACGCTCATGACTGTTGCGGATGGCTGCACAGACATTTATAATAGGTTGATATAGCATCTCCACAATTGCACTAGTCGTTGCATACACAAGAGCTTTGAGATTCACCCTATATAACGCGATAATGTTAAATTATAAATTGGACAAGTCACATTGTTACGTTTAATCTCAGCTCACTAAAGACCCAAAATGCAAATTGTAAAATAAATAAATAAATACTGTGAAAGGGAAATTGTAAATAAATGGAAAATTAAAGATACGATTTATAGTATGTCTTCATAGATCATTAAACTTTTCTTATGAACAGAGTAGATATTAGCAATAAATCAAACAAAATATTTAGGAAATATTATTGTCATTAAGATTAATGAGTATAATTTAAAATAAGTGATTAGAAGGTATCGTATCAATAGGCTTTATTATTACGCAACGATAGCAAAAGGATATTCAGTACTTCTTCCAAAGAATGAAAATTATGTTCAATTAAGGAATATAATTGGCATTTCATTTTAAAATTGCCTAACACTCTTTCTATCCAATGTTAAAAGCAAAAAGAGGACATGAAATTAAATTGACTAAAGAAATAATTAAATGCTTATGGGAATTAGTTATTTACTGTTTGATTAAGAAATTTACAAAATCCGTTGTTTCCATTTACTTTGTTTTATTTACCCTCGTATTATACAATAAGATGAAATTATCGAAATTGTAGAAATTACTTCCGAAAACTTTTTAAAAACAGAAATTGTCACCACTTTAAATTTATGTCGGTAGTTTTTTTTTTTAATAAAATTCATTAAGCAGTTGTTAAGTAAATAGATAATTCCCAAAATGTATATCTCTGAAACACGAGAATGGAAGAAATAGCCTTAAAAATACTTTCCAGATAAATAGAATCTAGCTCACTTATGAGAAATAGAAACCGAAAACGGCTCAGTTCTTTAAATTTTCTATTAAATCGCAATATTGTAATGTATTCTATGCAAAGAGTTTGATAATAGCTACTTCGTTATAAGGAAATTTGAAATTATTGATAATGCAACGCCTTCAAAGATGGATTATTTTAAGGCGTTTATATTTCGCATATAATTTTATGTCTTCATTTTCGTCTTTTCTTTTTTATTTATTTTATTTTCAGTGGGTCAGACATGTAGCGAGGATGGCATCGAGTTTACCCTCCGCACCCCAGAGGGTTTCTACGGACGCATTTACACCTGGGGCTTCTTTGACTCGTGCTTCTTCGACGGTCGAGGTAGCACTGTTAGCGTTCTCAAGATTACACGCGCCACTGGCTTCCCACGATGCGGAACCCTCGAGGTTAGTTGGATACACGCTTGTAACACTTTGTCATTGTCGTTTCGTTAAAGATGTGTGTCGAAAGCTTTACCTTACATATTTATACATATGAATGACTTAACTGTTTATGATCACAATAGTAGATCGCAATATGAATATGTAAACTCAATATGATTAACGTCTTCTTTCTTTGAATCACTTTAACCTCAATATGACATTGAAGGCACTCTTTAGTATATGTACGCATTTATATCCGTTTAAATGTATTCCTGTTTCCATTGGGTTGATAGATATCGCGTAGGTTATATGAAACATTGGTTTACTAAAATTATTATTACACATTTATAATACAAGATGCCCAAAAATTCTCTTTAGAGTTTAAAATCTCTGTGTAGCTTATTGTACGAAGGATATATGGATGGAGTCTATCCATGGCTTCATCAAAAATACCTTCATATGAAGCTTCGCACCTTATAAGATATCAACGGGGTCATATCATCTGAACAAGGACGATCCAGTCCGTTGTTTATCCAGTCTACTCCATGTCTTCATGTCATTCGCGAACAGACCAGAAGCCTTTCGTCCTGAAATTTCTCTACCTTTTTTCACCATAAAATAAGATATAGACTTTTCTTCTTTTTCAAAAAAAATAACCAAATAAAGTCTAAAGTTCAATTTTACCGATGATGACAAAGAGATAGAGGATCGGTCTTTGCGACATTCTTATTCTACTTTTTTGATGATCTTTAAGAATCCAAGTCAAACTTTCAAAAATCCTAAATTTTTATGGGGTACAAGCACAAGCACACATACGCATAGCTTTCAATAACAAACTTTTTGAGTTGTCAAGTGGTCAATTTAAAAATGGGCAGCGTTTTCTGAACGACCATCATAATTAAGCTCCGAAACAAAAAAAAATTACATCAATTAAAACTGAAATTTTCTCTTTATTATATAACAAACTATGCAGAGTTTCTTCTTAACAGAAATGAACTTTTAATTAATTTTTAAATTGCAAAGAGACCTTGTTGACATCCTGTGCGTTATTTGGTAAACAATCGCCACTGGAGATAATCCAAGCTCGAAGAATTAGGTAGATAGACTCTTCAGAGAAAAAGTAATGTAGAAAATTAAATGCTTCAAATCCTATTTCAAGTTTAGAATGATGGGGCAGTTGTCCAAATATCTCAATTCCATTCCGAGCTGTAAAAGTTCATTTCCTAAGCAATATCTCAAATTTAATAAAGTATGATGTAAATTTGTGAAAGTTCTGTCATAGATTTGGTAGATAATAAAAATTGATTCAAACCATGCTTAAAATACATACAGAAACGTTTTCACTTACGTAATATTTATAAACATCTTCCTGCTATTGCGAAAGCTACACTTTAGTATAGTTGGTTAATCAGATAAAAAATATAATGATTAAATAAAATCGATATACCGGAAGCGGGCGTTACGATTAATTGAGATAGTATAGGATTATTCAAATGATACCATTAGATTTCAAATGAATTACTGAAATACTGTCTATTACTGAATTTAACAAATACAGCATGATTCATTTAACAATGATACATCAACCAAAAACAGACTGTCCAAGTTTTGCCTCTTGACTTACACGATTAAAAAGCTGTATATGACTTCCCATTGTTAGATCAGCAATGTCGAGTCAAGTGTCTAATTTCTCCATACTCATCTCAGCACTCATTCCACACTGCGATTTTGGAGCTCTTCCAGGGTGACCTTATAAAATTTGGAGATTTCCTGTTTCATTTGGTGTATGCCTGTTAATACACCAGATTGATAGAAATGAGATGGGATTATTCTCATTTGAAATCGGACGAATTATTTTCAATATCCTGTATGGTTATAGTGTCCGATTAAGAAATTTAAATCGTATGAATATTAAAGCTCTTCTTAAAAAAAAGGAATTAAAATGCTAAGGTTTCTTGTGATATCTACTAGGAACGAAGCCACAAATTCCAATAATCCATCAAATTTATCTATTTGGATTTTTCCTTTCGGGATGAAATATTTGGAACAAAGGAACAAAGCCACAAATCTTTTGGGATGTGTATTTTTGAGGATGTACAAGTTATTTTATAAACAACATTCACAGTCAACAAATTTTTATTATAATTATTCAAATTTTCTATAAAGAAAAAATATTTCTATAAAAAGCTCAACGTTTTCTCTTCTGTTTTCAGTTCGGCGATTTATTCACCAACATTGTCGTCGTTCAGTTCAACGATTTCGTTCAAACGTCGCGTGATCGCATGTTCAATGTCACTTGTACATTATACGGACCTGGAGAAACGATCGTCTCATCTGGAGTCATGAACACTGGGTAAATATAGATTGCTTTGGTTGTCGTAAGCATCAGCAAGGAAATAGAGTTCATGTAAAGTAATAAATTTTTATTTCTTCTCTATGTTTAGAAATGTTCCCATACCTATTGATTACCTGCCAGCGCAAAACATTCTCTCGTCTAATGTGATTCTGCGTGTTCTCTACAACGGACAGCCTGTCCAGCAAATAGCTGTTGGTGATCCGCTTACCCTCAAACTAGAAGCAAGAAGAGGATGTATGCTAATTTTGTTTTTATTTAACTATTTAGTTTATAACTTAAAACAGGCAAGAAATTAATTTTCAATTTAAATGTCGGTTTAAGTGTTTGCTTGTATATTAAAAAAAAAAACACTCAAGTAGCTTAACTGATTTTACTGAAATAAAATCATAAATTTAATTTCATGCACAAAATTACGACGATCATAAGAATCAAAGGTCTTTAACGTACAGCATGCAGTTTCTTCATGAAACTCAAGCTGAAGGTTCTCCTGTTTAAAATTTGGTTTCTAGCGTCAGAGGCAATTATGCCTACAATTGGTCCAACATGAAAAAGTTTATTGTAGAAAAAACGTTCTACAATGTGCGCGAAGTCATCTCAAACTTATTAATGATCTTAGGAGTTACTGAATGTTATTTACATTTATGAATATAAAATCAACAAAGCTATACAGATTTACGAAATTCACGGATGTGTAAAATTCAATCTACCGTTAACTTTGACGTTAATGAAACCATCGTCATACACAATCAAAACGAAGGCTCAAATTTTTTTTTAAAGTTTTGAACTGCCTTTATGGACTATATCACGTTGTCTGCCCAAAGTTAATTTTTATATCTGTGGTATACATCACCATCTATAGCTTAGTAGTCTTAAGGCAAAAATTACCTGATTAATATCTTGTATGGTTTTGTTATCTTGCTTACTGAACCACCTCGTACATACAACAGTATCTTATCAAATGAAATTTTTTAGATATTCTCTTATAATTCTGCCATATGCAAACTTACATGTCATACTAAACTCTGCTATTGAAGTAAATGCAAATTAATGTGCTCAGTTAATTTATGTTACTAATTTGATCAATGGACATAAGTTTAAAAACTTATAAATTACCAAAAAAAAAATATCCTAACACCTAAAGAAAACCAAATGAAATCTGTCATTGCTAACAAATTTGTTTTTCTTCTTTCGTAGATGGCTTCAGCGGAGACATATTCGCAACGAATGTCGTCGCCAAAGACCCTTACTCAGGAAGAGTAGTTCCACTCATTGATGCCGTCGGGTATAAACGTTATCTCATTAAGTCCTTTAATCTCACCAATTCACTTTTCTCCCCTTCACCCTATCATTATACTTATTAAAATCATTAAGCTTAAAGTCATAATGATCAACAAATGAGAGAAGTATGCAAAAGCATGTTTTCTGTTCTGAGACTAATCTAAGCACAATGTTTAATTGCATGAGTTCAACCATCTTGTATGCATGAGTTCCACTTGACTGTGATTTGGATGTGCATGGAGTCAAGTTATCACTTTTATTGTTGTTGTGAAAACATATTTTGTACATTAATGTTCATTTTTCATTTATTGCATTTCGTTGTTTATGTTAAGTTTGCTTGAGAGTTTGTGTGAAGAGATAATTAAAGAGTGTTTCTGAAGATTACGCCATACTCTATTAACAATAGGATAATGATTATAAATAAAATCAAGATTCTTTTAGGAGGTTTCCTAAGTAAATCATTTAAATATCTTCCATATCGAGAATTTTAATCTTAAATCAGGGAGCTTTAAAAATAACTGTCCATACGTATTCTTCATTCTTTAAAATAATCAGTAAATTGTTGAATCATCCTAATAGCTGTAAATCCTCGTTGTGTGACATGTTTGAGATAGAATTTTCTAGACGTTTACCATTTCCGAATGTTATTCATAAATCGCGTTATTATCAGGGAATTAAAGAACATTCTTCGAAAGAGTAGATTACTATGATGTTAATTAATCTAAACGATATATTATATTAATAGTTATAAAGATGATAAAGTACAAATTATTTTACGCGCTTGTATAAATAGGAGTCATTATTTCAGTGTTTATAAACAATGCAAACCACTTTAAATATCTTACTTTTGTGTAAAACTGAACAGAAATTGCATGTCTTTCTAAAACATAATCGATTTCTACTCAGTATATGTAAGTGTATGATCTCATGGATGTTTTTTGAAATGCATGTAGCACTATTTAGTATTGTTGTACGAATTTTTAACCTCAGTCCATAGTTAATAAACATTCTTTTTTTTTTAATTTACCTTTATCTGTTTCACTTAACACTTGCACATTTAACATCACTACATAAAGCGCGTGTATCACACTCAAATGTACTCACAATAACACCTTTAGCCTATATTTTAATCACGTAATGCATTCATTAGTTATAAAAAGTGTATTAATGATTTTCATAGTGTAGTGGGAAAAAAAAGCAAAAAATAACATAGCGTTTTTTTATCCTCCGCGATCGATTGCTCTGTTTGATTGTACGCAACATTCATGGGGGAAATGATTCATATGAAGTAAAATTGAAAAAAAAAAATTCGTTTCAAGGCTTTTGGAAGAATTTAACTCCTTTTTTTTCTATTTCGAACTATAGTCTGATATGTCTTGAATATCTTCATTAAACCTAGCCAAAAGTGATTCATATGAAGGGCCTATAATGTCTCTATTTATAGCAAATTTCTATTTTTCTGCAATATATTGCCAAATTTGCGAGATATTGTAAACAAAATTAAAAAGTTATAAACTAACCAAGCAACTTTAAGTAGAAAATAAATTTTATATCTTAAAATGTTTCCGCCTTCGAGGAAAAAAAATACTCAAAACCCACATACGCATGAAGGTCACTAGAAACAAAAACTCAAGTAATCCCAACGTAAATTTAGGCGTTTACCTTAATCCTGTCTCATTTTCCTTCAGAATTGCTGCCATGAAAAAAAATAATCACTTTCCACATCATTTTCTAGTAAATTAAGAATGCCTAATGAAGTTTTCAAATGGTTATATTTATAATTGAAAAACATAGAAGCCTGGTATGCAACCAGGAAGCGATGTTATTTAATGCAGAAAAGTTTAGCTATTTTAAATTAAATTTTTCTGATATAGTAACATTTTTAATAGCTAACATTTCTGTAATTTTAAAATACATAATTATATCAATAGCATTCCAAAAGATTAACTCATCTTGGGAAATGAATGAATTTCTTGTGAAATGAGAGAGAATGAGGAGGCATTATCCTCCGCTGCGAGTAGTTGTAAGGCGGGGGAAGTCCAATTCAGTAACTTCGTGGAATGACAGGACAGAAGGTTGAGGGGAAAAAGAATGGTGGAAAATATTTTGTTTTCCTCACGAATGGAGTAAAGGGTTCAACGATCTGGAGTTCCCTGGTCCTCGGGTGGAGGATGCTTCCGGTTCATTCTTTTTCTCTTCCCTTCCTGTCTCCTACGAACGACGTTTTCGCACTTCCAAAGTTCATCACTATTGAACTTGTTGATTATTTTTTTTTTACTTTTTGTAGTCACAGAATGTTACACGTTAGACCGTAGATCCTCTGTTTTAACAACTGACAACGCTTCCTACAATCTCTATGGGAACTCCATGAGGAAAGTGATAGCCCAAAACAAATACAAAAAAGGGGATTATTTGTGCTAGAATGAAAGCGTTAAAAATTGAAAATAATTAAAATTTTATTTTCAAGTAATCGGTCTTTATTTATTATTATTTTGAAGGAGACGCATAGAAATCATGGAAACAAGTAAAAATTATTAATTTCTTCCATTGTGCAATTCCATAATAAAAGTCAATGGACATTTTTAATGGTATTCTTTAAATTAATTGTCCTATTAATAACGGATTTCATGGGTAGAATAAATTTTCAACTTTTTATTCTATGAAATCTTGTTTTTATGAAGTTAACTATTATTACCATATTAAGGCAGATTAAACTTGATTACATGGGTTTTACAAATTTTCAACTTTTTTCATTTCGGAAATAAAATGTGCCATTTCTTAATGAATTTCACATGCTGAATTTAAGTATAACAATAAATTTATCAATTGGCCCTAGTTTTCATGCAAACGGAAAGTTTACGTTTTTCAACTATGGATAATACATGTAAGTACATAATGCGCCAAAACCTATTAGTTATATATAGGCTCATATCTTTCCACAAATTTATTTATTTATTTATAATAAATGTTACAAGCAATACATTGCATTATGGTGCCCAATGATGATAGAGTATAATAGAATAATATCTTGATATGTTTATCAAACAAAATTAAATTAGTAAACTAAATTTAAAACGTTTATAAGTTTAAATTTCTCACTAGTTTTGTCTTCAGTTTGTGTCTCTTCGACTTCCCCTGACTATTCATAAGTTCATACTTTAGATGTACAACTTAAGAATAAAATAAAATTCTTTTTCCACAACAAAGCAGGAAATGAAAAAGCATAAAAAGAAAAAGAAAGAAAATAAATGAAAAAATACAACCTGAATCTGAATTGTTTCGGGTTGTATTTCATACTTTCGCTTTCTAATATTTTTTATATGCCTTACTTCATTAGGTGATTGCTTATATCGTGGAAACTAGAGCCAATCAGCATTTTTAAATGTCATTTTTGTTTTTAGCAACCAAAAATTATGC
Source organism: Rhysida immarginata (assembly GCA_023313115.1). Classification (NCBI taxonomy): domain Eukaryota; kingdom Metazoa; phylum Arthropoda; class Chilopoda; order Scolopendromorpha; family Scolopendridae; genus Rhysida; species Rhysida immarginata. The sequence goes on from JAHWFO010031644.1 coordinate 3,070,992, forward strand.
AAGATCAAGTGTTTTCATATGCAGGCAATTTTTTTACCTATAGAACAGTACAAAAATAAATAAATAAATAAATGGAAATTGAAGTTCTCTAGTACCGATTTTCAATAATGTATTTATTTTTTTTATTTATTTAATTTTTAAAATATATTTTTAAATAAAACAATATCTGCCTTACTTTCTTCAAGATAAAGAAGCATTATAGAGAAAAATAACAAAGCTTTTCATAAATTAGAGGAAAAGTTACATATAAATCAAATAAAACAAGAACATTAAAGTGCAATTTAAATGAGACTCTCGAGATCACTTTCTCCGTTTTTTAAAATACGATACAAAAAATTATTTGGGTTTTTGAAAGTATGTTTAATTAATAAATATAGTTCTCTTCATGCGAAAATTTTAAAGTAAAAATTAAATCCACTCTGCGAACCGTTATCATTGCATATGCAGCACTATTATTATCCTTCCAATCTTAGTCTAGCTCTGAAGTACTGGCTCAAAATTGAAGTAAATTAAACAATTAATGTTTAACGTTTATATTTATGTTTGCAATTTTTTAAAATTGCATTTCTTTTGAATTTTTTCAGGTGCCCGATCGATTTATTCATCTTTCCGCCGTTAGATCGTGCGAGAAGCGGAGATGGACTTGAAGCCAACTTCGCTGCCTTTAAAATTCCTCAGGCCGATTACATGATGTTTGAAGCAACCGTTCGAACATGCAGAGGCCCTTGTCCACCAGTAAGGCCATTCCGTGATGTCTTTCCTTTTTAGTTTATCCCTTAAATGGGCAAATTCGTTATATCTTTAAAAGCAGTTCGAAAACAGATAAATTAAGTGTTTTTGTATAAAATTATTTTATTCGGTCTTAAGACGTTTGAATATCTCAACAAGTACAGAAATGGTTTAAAGTCCTTGATATTCCATGAATTTAGTTTTTTGAACCCAAAAATTAAAAAATAACACTGGCCAACAAAACTTAAGATTTTTCTTTTGACAAAATGAAAGTGGGTGATTTTTGGTAGTATTTTTTCTGCTGATTACGAATATAATTTTTAAATTTCTCTAGCACGCACAGCTTTCTTGTTTTACAATGAAACATTTTTAAATCATTTAGTGCTTGGGGCCTGGTAAATTTCCTTGCGGCCCCAAAATATGGATACGTTAACAATGTAGCCGCTTCTCTTCACTCCCATTACTTTAACATAGCAGTCTCGATATGCATAAGTTGGAAACTTGACGTGATAGAAAAAATCTAAAAGCAGATTCGGATTCTACCTATAAATTACTACTAAGAACACTTTGTGTGGTCTTAGTCACAAAATGTGTGTTGACTAGTGTAATTGCTTGAAATTTCTATATCAGTAAGTTTCTCCCAAGTTGCCTGTTATATGCCAGATATGTGCGACTGAATGAAAACTTAGCAGCATTGGGATGCAACTTTCCAACAGTTTAACTTATATACATACAATTAAAAATTTGAATTTATATTTTTTCTGAATATTTGTGTGTAATTTATCGCTTAGCAATATTGTCATTTATAGCTTCACTCTGTTTCTGTTCAACGAAAACGCATCGCTGAAAACATAGGCGTTCATGCATTACGTATAGGCTATCTAAGGAAGAAGTTCAGTATCTTTCATAATGGGAAAAAATGTCATTTGACAGTTTCAAAATCGTCTTATACTAGGATTTCTACAGAATTTTCTATAGTCTGGCTGCTTAGAACATACTAATTTTGCAAACGATTAGCGCTCCTCATTCATGCAACCAACTTTGATGTAATTAACTTTTAATTTGTAAAGCACAGGAGGAGCATATTAATTCAGAATAATCAAATTATTTTAATAATCAAAGCATTTTAAAATAAAATTAATTTGCATAAATTCCTGAGTGAAATATCAGAAATTTGTCCTTTACGAATAGAAATCGCTAAATAGTAAAGGAAGAGGGCTCTGGCAGGGATTAGAGGAACTAATTGAAGAAATACGAGAGTTTCTGGGCACATTTTAATTAGCTTCTGCGAAAAAAACGTAATTTATATTAAAACCATAAAATGTTAGCCGTTCTTCCATAAACACCTTCACTATACCGTGTTTCAAAAGTTCCCGAACGCAGGAGATGACTTTCCCTGCATAACGTACTGTTGTGCAGGTATGCTGAAGGGCTGGTAGACAGGAGCCACTGTCTCTCAACCTCTTTTTTTTTCAATTAATGGATGCTCCCAGTCGTTACGAATCTCTCTATTTATTTTACATAAATGCAAATACGCGAATATGAGAGTGAAATAAAAGGTTAAAGTAAAAAATACTAGAAGTTTTATTTATAAAACCTACGGTATACGGTATTAAGCTTATACCAGTACAGTCACAGTTTAAAAAGCGTTTATTGCGTGAAACAAACAAATGGTGTAACCTACATGTACCGTTTCCTTTGGGAATGTAAAACTGATTTTATGTAATTTATTTCAGCACATGGTTTTTTTTAGTGGTTGGCCGAACATTACTCCTGCTGTCATAGGTTAGGCTTTCCCTACGTACAGAAGGGGCAAAATACAGAATAGCCAGTTCGGAAACTTTTGAAACACACGGTATAACAACGTAAAGGAATCTCCCATACAAAGTAGTTCTCACTAAAAACGTTTGTGATGTCAAAGGATAATTTTCTAATTAATGAGCCAGTTCAGCACCTGATTTAATATTTACTTCTGATGCTACAAGAGGTTATTCTGCAGCAGTTCAATTGTGTTTTGCTTCTTAAATGCTATTTACAATACACTTTTCAAATTAAAAAAAAAATAAATGTTCCCTTCAAAGGCTTACTCATTTACTTTTAAGTTTGTCTGAACCAAAAGAAATACCATTAATTTTAATGACAATATAGATATTAAAATCAGTTCTATTCAGGGTACACGCACACTTTATAACATTTCTCCTCATACCCCATCACTATGAGAAATAAAAAATTATTCAAGCTGCGATATTCATTTCTGTACACCCTGTATATTGTATAAGGCGCAGAGCAAAAGTATAAATGTAGCGATTTCAGAATTTAAAATTCAGAGCAATAATCTCTAACATAATTTCATTTCTTTCTAATTTGATGTGTAGGTAACCTGTAACACGAATGGGCGTTTCGGTATGGTGTCGTTTGGTCGTAAGCGACGCGACGTCAACGGCACAGAGGCCTTGCATTCAGTCGACGGGGCACCGCTCGTAGATGACATTGACCAAAACAACAACACTGTCATTGGTCAAGCCACCGAAAGCCCAACTGTTAACGCCAGGGCGAACGAACTCTATCCTCGGGTACAGCATCAGGCTCAATACACTCCATCACCTGCAGGTTCCAGAGCCCCTACTGACAATTCTACGCACAATTCCACTATCCCAACAGACGCTAATTTCGACTTCCCTTACGAAACCGTACACGAAATGCTCAAAGTGTACAATTCCCGAGTAGAGATGTTTCCCGAAGCATGTAAGTATAAAATTATATCTTTAATCTGTCAAAACAGTAAATTCGTCCAAGTTAATTGTGCACTTGCTAAATCTGTAAATGTCACTATCTTGATTAATACATAATGGTTCAGCACTTGCCTTGATGTGATCATTACTTTATATAGTTAATCACTGAGTATACAAATGATGACTAGATGTTGTAAATCTCATTACTTGCTTGACTATGTGCCTTTACAGATAGTCTGAAGATGGATGAAGTGTGCATTTCTTCAGATGAATATTATGGCCTCATCTCTTGCATGACCATTATCATCGTTATTCTTATAGTAGTCGCCCTAGCCTCGGCTTACTTTACACGGTAAGAAATAGAGCAATAAGTAACAGTATCAAAATACACTGTTGGGGTTTTAAGGTTTACTGTTTTAATTCATAAAAAGTTTTGTTTAAAAGCTTCATCAGTCCCAGCCATGTTTTCCATATGCCTTCTATAGGGTGGCCCAAAACCTACCTACCAAAATGAAAGTTGTGTTGTACCGAAACAAATAAGGGTATGAACAATCATGGACTACAATAATTTTCAGACAACACTTAAAATTTTCAAAACTGAAAACTAATGGAAAATAAAGTCAAGGAACCCAATGTTCGAGAAAAAACATTTGGGTTCCGAACATTTCAAATCGTCGGTTGTCTTCTTATCTCAGTCTTGACTTTATTTTGCATTATTTTTCAGTTTTGAAAATTTTAGTGTTGTATGAAAAATATTATACTCCATGATTACTTAGAATAACACAACGTTCATGAGCATATGAATAGTTCAAACTAGGCCTATTACAATGCATATGGTCTGGCATTTATAAATCAACATAAATGAATTTTCCGCAAAGGGGTTGCAAAATTGGCCACCACCTTCGTGAGAGCGTCTGTTGAAATGGCCAAAGTTTCACGCTCGAAACGTGTTTACAGCTCGCCCAAAATATTAGGGTTCGTCTTGTAGACTTTGTTCTTCACCTGATCCCCATAGAAAAAAATATCTAATGGATTGAGGTCAGGTGAATACGGGGCCCAGTCGACGCCCCATCCACTGCGCTAAACAAACACGTTAAACAAATTCCTTAATGCCACGAACATATTACACAATTTTCAAACAAATACACTTACAAGGGAACTACACGAACATGTATCTCACAGATTCCTACCAAATTTAAATTTGTTACTCATCTAAAGCTACTACTGATGCTTGCAAAATAAGAAAATGCCAAATTTTGTTTCTTTCAAAATAAACCGAAAAACGAAAAAAATTGAGCACATATAACCCTTACCTCCTAGAAAGAAAGCCAAATAACCGAAACGTCATACACTGTTACATCATCATAATCGACCAAATTTAGGGCTTATTATTGGTAGAAATACGATTAACAATGGTCGAAATATTTCAAAGACTCCATTGTTAAAGCGATGTGTATGTGTATTATTGCGCTCTCAACTTCTTTCTTCCCTGCTCAACAATACGTACGAATCCACTTCACCTTAAAGCAACGCTAACGCTTCCAAGGTATGCTTGCGCGCAAAACAAAAGTGCTCGTACAACTACGTGTATGGTCAGCACCTCCTATACCCTATCCAACGAAAGTTGGAGTGGGCGTGTCCAGTTACATTTCCTATTTCAATTGCTAGACATTGTTGATTCTACTTTGGCAACAATGTCTAACAATTGAAATAGGAAGTTTACCTGCACACCCCCACTCCAACTTTCGTTGGACAGAGTATAGAAAGAAAGCCTGTGCACTGAAAATTCTTACATTTATATGATCATAAGAAGTCATAATTTAGGGCTTATTATTGGTAGAAATACGATTAACAGTGCCTCTTTATGATGATGTAACAATGCATGAATTTTCAATGCATAGGCTTTCTTTTTAGGTGGTGTTAATACCAACTGAAAAATTGATGTTTAATCTTGGGGCAACCTGTACTATTATGACAGTAATAAAGCGACATGCCCGTGATCCATGTTTGAATCCAGGTCGCGGAATTTTTCCCTTTCGTTTTTCATCTTAATTTGCTAACTATTATGGTTTGAGAAAACAATGTAGAATATTCAATTCTAATACCCGAGCGAATTTTCTGTTATCCTAATGGATGAAAATACCAATTACACGTGAAAAGAGTAATATTTTTCTTTTCGAGATTTCTGAGAATTCAACCTACCAGAATATCCACAAAAACCTCTGGAATATCCACAAAATATCCTCAAAATGGGAGTGACAAGAAGCACTTCCACCATTGGAAAAGATATAATACTTAAGAATTAATTACAATATTTGGTACCCATGGGGGAAAGCATACACCTCCTCCTTATAAGTATCTGAAACAGTATGCATTATAAATGCTCATTAATATGGAGCTTACATTTAAGGAAAACTTTACATCCAAAACCGAAGTACGAAACATACAAATAGCAAACATAACTTTTGATTTAAAAAGACATTCAACAGCGAGCCTATCCACGTTTGAAAAAGAAGTCATTTTATGAAATAGAGAGTTCTCTGTACTGTCCTTCTTGATGAAGTTGGAGACCTTGCAGTACATATCGGAAAAGAAAACGCACACATCGGGAATTGTGTACGTTTTCTTTACCGGTCTGTATTGCGAGGCCTCCATAAACTTTATAAAGAAATGATTGTTAAAATCCGTTTAGCAGGAACTAACAAGTTAGCGAAAATTGCAAAGCTTCATGAAAAATATTCGCTCTAGTCTCATATCCTTAAAATCTGCTTGGTTTTGTATATCCGCTTAACAAATTAGCTCTAACTAACATTAAAAGCTATAAAGCAAGCTGAGATTGCGATATTACAATCTTTAATAAATCTTTTGCTTCATAAATCCTAGGCGATACAGACAACTGTATCTGAAGAACAGAAGAGCCGATTGTACATCACCGTCACCTAGAATTATGCCGTCATCGAGCCCATATCTCCAAGAGAATCGCTACAGTTCTCCATCGCAATCTAGGTTCGAGGATCCAAGTGAACCCATTTATACGGATCCGTCCTTGTTCGAGCGCAGCAGAAGTCTACGCAGTGCCACAGTCTCCGTGATTGGTCGAAACCTACTGAAACCTGAGGATCAAGCTTGAAGGAGTTAGTTATTTTTGTGCAAATATGATTTTTCACATTAATTAGGAACGAATTAATTTTATGGGAATTAAAACAATCGAAGTTTCTATTATGAACCAATAAACAAATTAATAAAATACTATAAAAAAGGTGTTTGGTTGTGCTACCAAGAACGAGTTATACTTAAAGTGGCCATTGCATATATTGTGCTTTGAAATACATTTATCATGAATTTGAATTTGTCTAAGTGATTCTATCATTGATCGTGTTTCAGTGAAACCGCATGATAAATCCCCATTATCATGTAAAACTCTAATTTTTGAAAGAATTTACATGTTTGATTTTTTTATTCTAATGTATCTTCGTTTACCCTTTTTGTAATCAAACTTTTTAAATCCAGATTTTTTTTACAGTGATTAGTTCCATTTATAGATTTATAAGCATGAAAAATTATGTATGATAATAATAATTAATAATCTTAACACGCGGATGAATAGGAATTTAATTTTTAAAAATATAAAGCAATGATGCACTGTTAAAAGTTTTTTTTAACATTTATGATTTTATAAAAAATAAATTAATGCTGTAAACCATTCAGTAAAAAAAAAATCTTTGGTGTTCTGAGAATGTTTATATAAAGAAATGTTTTTCTAGCTTTAAGCAAGTCTTTTTGTAACTTTTTTAATAAAAGCTTCTCACGACTTTTCCACATAATATTTTGTTTATTAAATTCAATTGGTAAGTTTTTATTCGTATAAGAAACTGTCGAAAGTTGCCGTATCCTATCATCATTTATACCACAAAGTTCCTTGTTATTTTTTAGCTGTATATAGTTAAACATGATATATATGTTCGTTACGTTATTTCTTTTTGTTTCTATGCTGAAATATAGTTTATAATGCTGTTCATATTAATCAATGTTGTATACTCTCAAGGCTTTTCAATTCCTTGGGTTATTTTTTGCTACGAGCAAAAAAGACTTTACATTGTTAGAACTTTTAAGGGAAGAAAATAAGGGTAATTTGTCAATTTTTCCCCATAAGCACCAATTAATTTTACTAGGGAAAACTGCTTTTTCAACTCTAGTCATTATTACACCGCCTCAATTGATTTTTAATTCTCATTAGTTACGTTTAACCTCATTTTTAAATTCTAGTCATGGGATCAGTCATGAGAATTTGTTTTAATATCTTTTTATCAATGAGAATATGTCAGCATAAGATGTGTACATAAGTTTTCAGTCCATTTTCATTATTTAATTGCACTGGTAAGTTATTTGGAATTCATTGTCACAATGGCAATCAATAGGTATTTACATAAAATATCTGGGGAAATTGCTTAGGGGTCTTGAAATATTTCGTTAAGTTATTCAGTGATATTATGTCATGTTTGTAATATTGAGCAATTCATTTTTTCTTGTACCACAGAAATGATTTTTTATGATTTTCTAAATAAACTTAAATGCCTAGCATCAAATTAATTTTTTTTTAATTTTTCTAAATTTTTATTTTTTTAAAATAAATTTTAGTAAACTACAGTTTCAAATTGTGCCTTTTTTAAATAACTATTAACCTCACGTGCTTTCAAATGCTTTTGAATCTATTCAGAAATTTCATAAATAATACTCATGATAGCTACATGGATTTATACTACAGTAAATTTAAAATAAAACAAAAACGAAATCTTGGACAACATATAAAAGCATGCATCTTAAGAGCTGTCTTATTTCTTCATGGGCAAACGAAAACTTAATAAGTAATTGCTTAATTTAAGAAAACATTCCAGCCATCTCACATTTAAAAGATTCGTTAAATCAATTCCCGTATCAAATACTTACATCTGGGATTATTCGTCACAAATGCTGGGAAGCAACAAAATTATCGAGATATATGACGAACGATAGAATTAACAGGAGCATAAGCAATAAATTTTAGTAAAAATTCTGACAAACTATCTTTTAAAGCACCCCCTCCCCCACCCCGCTTCTATTTATATGTAATAAGAACTTTGATGATCTATTGTTCAAATAACATTTCTGAACACGAGTATTTTTTCTTATTTAACATGCAATATTTTCAAAAAAATTCAGATATATTAATTTATTGTCACGTGTATAAATTAAAGAAGAGCTGAAAGAATATAAATTAAATGGAAGGGGTGAGAATGAAATAGTCCAAAAGCAAGCTTTTAGCAAAAAAAATTTTTTTTTTTTGGACGAGTTCATTTTCTACATATAAGAGGAAGCTTCAGTAAAATATTGTAAGATTTAAGAACACAATTACCGAAAGATTTACCAAAAGAATTAAAATTATTAACATAAAATTATTTACAGCATGCTCTCCTGTAAAGTTTTATTCTTTGTGGGTTTGAATTATGTCATTCTCACCCCTTCAATTGTACAAATAAAAGTAAAGCTGATACTCGTAAAGCAAACATCCAGAGAGCTGAGAGAATCTATTAATTCATCGTAGCTTTGAACCAAGAAAAGGGAAAAATAGTCGCAAAAGGACGCATTTGATACTGAAAAGCGGGCCGCGGATTAGATTAGGTTAGATCATCTGGCCCGCAATCTCTTGAAAAGGTTGTTTTGGCCCGACTTAGGGATTAGGCGAACAGCTAAGTCATTTTGCGCCCTTTCGCATGATTAATATCTGCATATAATCCGAGAATTCAACATGATTTTCTTTCACGCATTCCGGGGACAAACACAAACATCCATGCCACAGCAGGATTCGAACCCGCGACCCGACGGATTCGAGAACTGGAAAGCCAACGTCCCAGCCCTCTCGGCCACCGAGCTGGTCAAGAAGTTATAGTAGTTTCATTATCCAATTGCAGCTGAGCACCCATAGTCATCGCAGAGGGGAGAAGTACGAGATGCAGAATAATATACATGTAATCTTAATTGTACCCAGGGCTTTTTTCGGAAGGACGGGCAGAGGAACAATTTCGCTTGGTGGGAGTAGCCACATCAACAAACTTGTTAGACAAGGCGTTCAGGGTAACTGCGGCCACGCAGCCCCCCACTTTCCGTGCACAGCTATGGGCGCAATGCCAAATTTGTGAGTGGCATTTGTGGACCCAACATCTAAAGAAACTGAAGCAGGACTGTCCAAACCCGACCTTTACCACAATACGGAAAGTGCTGCTGTCAGTATACCAGAGCAGCTATCTGGATCCCAGCTATTAATTTTGCCGTTTTTGCCTTATGGTTCCCTGGACAGGGAGGGGAATGGTTTCACGCCAAATTAACTGTGTCCTAAGAGGTTAATGTAACCTCAGTTACCATACACCTTAAAGGATTATCAATAATTTTATTCTTCAAAAACTCTGAAAAACAAAAGGTATCCGCCCTCCCCGAGAAAATTCGAAGCAAAGTATACAGTCCTTCAGGATATTAGACGTTTCAGTGCTTGCAGTCGTGTCGCTTTACTTATGATCTACTGCTAATTGGTTGTTCGGCTAAGTCAGACCCCATCAGGATTGCAATTTAAATATATAGCAATAAATTTAATGTTTTAGTATTGTTTTGCCAAGTCTTAAAGAAACATTAATAAGATACAAAAAAAAAACAATTTTTTCAAAGTATTACTTTATAATATACTAGCAAACCCGCGCCCGGCGTTGCCTGGGCTTTTTAAATCATGAAATAAAAATACAGTATAGGTAAATTTTAAAAAACCTTTATTTAATGTCAAAAAATTAATGGAAGTTTTTGGACTACACCTAAGTCTTGAGTACTTCCTTATAAACGACATTTAATGTTGTTGCATCTTTACTGATAATATATAAATTTCTAGGGTCGCTAACTCTAGAACAGGCAACATACAGTTGGCCATGTGAGAAATAATCTTCTTGCAAATTTACTCCAGCTACTTTCAATGTTTGGCCTTGAGATTTGTTAATTGTTATGGCAAAGCAAAGTTTAACTGGAAATTGAATGCGTTTGAACTGAAAAGGTAAGTCTGTAGGTATTAAAGGGACTCTTGGAATTAAAACTGTTTCACCAAGACCACTTCCAGTAATAATTGAACCTTCTATCACATTATCTTTTAGTGATTTCACAATTAACCTTGTTCCATTACAAAGTGTTGGAGGATTTAAATTTCTAAGTAACATTATAGGAACACCAATTTTAAGTTGTAATAAATGAAGTGGAAAACCAGAAGGTTGTAATGAGTTTAAAAATTCCACAGGGTAATGTACTGCATTTTCAGTTTGTAAAACTGTGTTGATGAAACAATACTGTTTTACATTTCCTTCAACTTTGTTCATTATTTTTAAGTTTATTAGGTTAGCAGAATCGTTACGTGGTGTTAATATAGTCCTCTCTTGGAACCATCCTAAAGACTTGGACTGAATATTAGAAATATCGGGGTAAATTTTTTCAATCAAAGAATCTAGTGATTCGACATAATTGCACAATGAAGAATCAAGTTTTATCCTACCATTTACTTCTGGTTCACTGCCACAACCAATTTTCAACAATTTTGTAGAAAATGCATCTGCCTGTTGATCATTATTTAAAAGGACCCTCATGTTTTTAGTGAGTGAAAGACTTTTTTAAGCAAGCATTTACTTCGTCAGCAACTGTACCTTTTGTTGTAACTGGTAGTTTGACGAAAGTCACCTGTGAATAAAAATGTCAAGCCACCCATTATTTGATTGGAGTTTCTAAGATCTTTCAGAGTGCGATGCAAAGCTTCAACAACAACCTCATTTGCCATAGTAGCTTCATCCCAAACAATCAAGGAAGATTGACGAAGTAATTTTGCAGTAGCACTTTGTTTTTTTATTTGGCAGAAAGGAGTGTCCCCTGGTATAATTGTGAGGGGAAGTTTAAAAGTGGAGTGTGCAGTTCGTCCCCCCAGTAACAATGTTGCTGCTATTCCTGAAGATGCAAAGGCAATAGCTATCTTATTGAAACTTCTAATTTTGCATAGTATTAAGTTTGTTAAAAAAAGTTTTTCCTGTGCCTCCAGGAGCATCTAAAAAGAATAGCTTTCCTTCACCATTTTGTACACTTGTAATAACCTTATCGTATGCGAAACGTTCGGTTTCGCTTCGCATGGTTTCTGTTTACACAGCTGTTAGAGGAGAAAAAAGCATGGCAGCCTATCGCAAAAATAGTACGTATTTCATTGAGTTCTTTTGAATTTTTTTGTGTTATATATTTTTTATTTTTTTATTGAATTAGTTTATTGAAATATTAAGTTGTGGAGTTACAGTATAGGTAAATTTTAAAAAACCTTTATTTAATGTCAAAAAATTAATGGAAGTTTTTGGACTACACCTAAGTCTTGAGTACTTCCTTATAAACGACATTTAATGTTGTTGCATCTTTACTGCAAATGTATAAATTTCTAGGATCGCTAACTCTAGAACGGGCAACATACAGTTGGCCATGTGAGAAACAATGTTCTTGCAAATTTACTCAGCTATTAAGATGAAGTAGAATTAGCTTATGTTTGTTTGTTTGCTCAAGAGATGGCGCTAAGCGTTTCGATCGCCGATCACCATATGATGAGCAGCCATGTTGACGCATTTTGAGAGCAATTAACGTAAATAATTTAATATAAAACCAATTTTTATGAATTAATACCTAGCCTACAAAGTTTCTACATAAATCCCCTAACAAACAAAACTTGTTTCATAAAAATCGATGCAGTAGTTCTTAAGGTTATCGAGCACATACACCGAGGAAGTGACTTAGATTTATACTATGTATAGATGACATGCCCATTTCATAAACATATATGAAATTAATAAATGGTGAAAAATAGTAAAGAAAATTCCACGGCCTGGACTCGAACCAGGGACCTCCGTGTATACGCCCTGACGCTCTAACCACTAAGCTACCGCGGCGGCGTATACCCGGAGGTCCCTGGTTCGAGTCAGTTTTATAATTATGCTTGGAGATCATCCCCAGTTTATAATTATTATTTCCTTGTGAGTTCATCAACTTCCTGATGGTTTGGAGTGGAGAAATTCTCGATCTGTGGGCCAGGTGCCCGTCTCCCATTGGGCTTTCAACCGTGACAACTTGGTTGTCTTTAAGACACCTTGAGACAGCTTGGCTGTCCGGGTGTCTGCGATAGCCCAATTGGTAGAGGCGTCGACCATGATAGTCGAGGTTCCTGGTTCGATTCCAGGTCGCAGAATTTTTCCCTCCATTTTTCAATCGAAAAATTATTAAAAATATGATATTTGACTATTAAAAGATGGCTGAATAGTGATCCCCAAGATCCATGAAAACCATATTGTGTGGTGTTATAAATCGAACAACTTCCCATTAAATCTCCTTAAAATCAATTTATTTGTGGAAAGAGATGTTAAAATGGCAAATATTAATAAGACTTTAATCCCATTAAAATAAACGAATATTGCTCAATGATTAATAGCAATTAATCGGATTAAAGCTCAGTTGATGTATTAAGCTCAAAAGCTTAACTTACAGTTGACTAGTTTATTTTTGTTCTCAATACAGTCTTTTAAGTATATCCAATTTAGATTTAAATATTGCGAATACCCTATATACAGGGTGAGTCAAAGTCTGTAACTCCTGTAACGTGGAAGAAATACGCAATTAAATAACACAGAAGTGAGGAGATTTTTATTTCTTTTCCCACACATAATACAGCAAAAAATAATAAATTTAATAAGTCCCAGTTCGAAGCTTTTATTAATGGGATCAAACAAAAATAGTTCCAAACTTAGGAGCTGAATTTGTAATAATATGAATCATGTCCATCCACAAGCTTTGCGTATATTCACTATAACACTATTATCCACTTGTGCTTTCCATCGGGATAAAGACACAAAAAAATCATCAGTCTAACTTGACAGGCAGAACCAAAGCCTACGATAATAAAATTGAAGAGGAAGATACGGCCGCGAGCAAATGCGAACCGTGGTAGTGGAAAGCTGGCTACTAAAACTGGCTATTCGGCGCCTGACGATTATCTTTGAAGCCAGTAAAATAATTTTGACATCAATCTATCTGAAAGTAAGGAAACAGTCCATCAGCATTGGTTGCACATAATCAGCATACTGTATATATAAATAGGCGTAGCACACCCAATATGCAATCTGGTGCTCGCATAACACACAAAAAAAAGAAAGGATTACAGGAACACACACTTTTATCGCTAAGTCCGAGATAAGTTCACTAATAAAGAAATAACGTGGCTTTGAGCACACAATACAAAATTCTGTGCTCGTTCCTCCAAAAAAACTTCTCATAGGTAATTGTCGAGGCACAGAGGAGAGATGAAGATTACAGTCAATACACGTACTCATTAGGGAGCTTCTATAAAGTCTCCCAATCCTTCACTCGTGTAAGAACTTAAGCTCAAAGGAAAAATTCCCCAGACGTAGGGTGAGTTTAACATGGCTAGCTCCTCGAAAAATGTCAAAGAATTGTTATACTCACTGCTGGATCATTGGACGAGCACCAAACTGACTAACGTCGGGTTCACCTGTACGGG